>PVHP010037708.1:0-16794 GCA_004024765.1 Zapus hudsonius
CAGCCCTTCTCACCAAACCCTGTCTCTGACGTATGCCTAGAAAGTGGATTTGAGAATGTAAGTTTGCTTAAGATTTCTGTGTTGAAATTCTGCGCATGCATTTCATTACTTGATATATGTATGAAATATAATTTTCTCTTAATTAAACCTCTTAGCATACTTTTGAGGCAAGCATACTTGATCTAAATTTAAGATATTCCCAGGAGTGATGTAAAGAAGGGGTTGGTGACAAATCTCCTTTCTCCCGAGTGGCATTGCATTTAACTAAGTTGAACAAATCATAAAAGATTACACCGATTATGAGGCTCCTCTTACAATTCTGTCTCGGTGCAGAATTCTGAGTCTCAAGAATTTTTCTAGTTCTCAAGGCCTAGTTTTAGCTGATGTTGATCAAATCAATAAGACACTTTTATTTTCTTATTATTGCCCACGGATGTAAACTTGTTTGAGAAATAAACATCTTGTTTCAAGTTAAATTGTGAAAGATAGCCCTCAATTTTCCTTTCCAGAAACACAAGAAATAAATACAGAAACCTTTCACACAACACTGCTTCTACAATTCCTATCATTTCTATACATTATCTCTCCACTTCTCTCTTATTTTTCTTTAATCTAGTCTGTTGGGCCCCAGCCTAACTGAGTAACATTGAGCTAAGTTTTAGAATATGGAATAAAGTCAGACGTGGTGACACACACCTTTAATCCCAACACGCCTTTAATCCCAGGAGGCAGAAGTAGTAGTTGATAAACCTTGATCCTGTTTGTTGATACTTTGCTCTGCTGTACTCTGCTGATTGGCTCCCGCCAAAAGGTTTGAATCTTATTGCTTGAGAGAAACAGGCTGAACAATGCAGCCTCGAGTTATAAAAGGGTTTTGGGTGCTGGAATAAAATGAGATCTGCCTGACATTTCTCCCGGTCGCATGTGTTTGTCCGACCATACACCTCACCTCACCCTGATAGAGCCCTTTCTCCTGCTGGTGGGTGAGACTGAGACTTGTGCCACCCCACGGGGGGGACAGGGGTCCACAACCTCCCAACACTAGTCTAAGTCTGGTTTTGTTCCAGATACCCCTCTGAATCCCCATAGGTAAATTTATCATGCAATATTAAACTGTAAAACACCAACACTGAATTATCCAACCATTTCCAACCTAAAGCTGCATAGCGATAACCTCGGAATCTCAGTGGCTTGTAGAAAAATAGAAAGATATATCTCCATGTTCATGTGCTGGAGTCTTGTAGGATGAGCACAGTAGGGGAGCAGTGCTACCTCACATCCTTGCCATTTTCAATAAGGTTCTTTCTAGCCAATCACTGCAGCCTTTACTCCACCCCTGGCAAGCTTCTCTACACACCACAGTTGTTTCCATTCTGATAAATGCTAAAATATTCTTGCTAGAATTCAAGGCAGGAGCTAGAGAGATCACACTAAACTGCAAATCTTTTTAAAATTTTTTAAAAGTTGATATCTTTATTGTCCCAAATTAGATACCTTTTAGGAGCAAAGATTACGTTGGTAACCCCGATTTCCTCCTCCCTGTCCCCAATCGATTCAATATCCTTCTTGGTGGGCATACTGGATCATTGCATGTGGTAGGGGGTTATGGATAGCACAGGAGGCAACCAGGTCTCCCCACTTGTGTGTTGTTACTGAGGGGACAATGTTTCTGGATATTCTCCCCCTCCATGACTCTTATACTCTTTCTGCCCCCTCTTCTGCTTAGTTCCCTGAGTCATGGTGGGTGAGATTTAAGACTACTTTATTGTTGAGATCTTAAGGGCCTCTGTTCTTCTGCAATGTTGAAAATCATTGGTGTCTTTCACACTGACTTATCCTGATTGACTGATTAGCTGTGCTGATAGGTCTCTTGCTATCCCATCACTCTCTCCAGGGTTTCATTTGGGGCTACATGATAACCCTGTGGTGGTTCTTTTACCAGGATGTCAGCCTGTACATTAAATGAATCAAATGCCATCTTTAAGTCCAAACATTGCTTTTAGTAGGAAAACTGACATCACTTGTCAAGTGAAAATGAAGTTTTACTACAGAAGACATAGGAAGGAGAATTCAGAGACTGTGTGCAAAGTTGCAGATGCTCATCCAATCCACAAAGGGTCAGATCTCAGTCATTTAATTCTCATTCTCTCATTCAGCCCCCTCCAGTCCTCTTAGATGATGTTTTCATATCTACCTTTGTTCAAGACACTGGATAAACTTAAGTGTTGGTTTCAGAACCTTTGGAATTATCTTACTCAATCTTATGCCTCTAAGTGTACTGAAAACCAAGTCTGACTTTGTGGCCAAATACCAGCTAGGTAATTTCTATTATAAATGTAAGGGGCATGTCTACTTTTGAATGTCTTCTGTCCAGGATACAACAACAAAATGCCTGAGGGGCTTATGACCAACAGATATTTGTAGTTTTTTGGGGGGAAGGAAGGGGGATCTGGAGACAGAAGTCCAAAATCAAGATGCCCACAGATTCTGTGTTTGTACAAGGCCTGCTTCTTGATGTGTACCATGTATTTTGTATGTTGTGTGTGTGAGAGAGGCGTGTTTTCATTTGTGTGAATGCAGGTGCGTGTTTGCCACAGGATATGTGTGGGGATCAGAGGACAACTTTTGGGTATCAGTCTTTGCTTTACTGTCTGTCTGTCTGTCTGTCTGTCTGTCTATCTATCTATCTATCTATCTATCTATCTATCTATCTATCTATCTATCATCTATCATCTATCTGTCTGTCTGTATCTCTCTATCTCTATCTTTATCTCTATCTCTATCTATCTCTATACATTTGCAAGCAAAGAGAGATAGAAGAGAGAGAGAGAGAGAGAGAGAGAGAGAGAGAGAGAGAGAGAGAGAGAGAGAGAGAGAAAGAGAGAGAGACCTCCAGTCACTGTAAACAAACTTCCAGATGTGACACTTTATCATCAGGCTTTCTGTGGGAATTAAACCTGGTTCCTTCGTCTTTGTAGGCAAGCACCTTAACCACTAAGCCATCTCTCCAGCCCCGCCTTGGGCCTTCTTTGAGGTAGGTTCTCACATTGTTCACCCTGCTTCCTTCAGTCCAGAAGACCCCTGAGCTTCTGGCAGTTTCTCCTGTCTCTGAGATGACAAATGTCACTCCTGCAGTTACCACTTTGCCCAAAGCAAGTCCTGTGGTCAAGCCAAATGTAAATGGACCTTAGGCTTTCCAAGAGGAGAGGAGAGAGGAGAGAGGAGAGAGATGCTGGGAAGGGGGGGGGGAGATGGAGGAGGAGAGAGTGAGGGAGAAGAAGAAGGAGAGAGAATTTCTTTGACGTTTAGAAATAGCTGCCATACTGTATTAAAGATAAAAAATAAAATCATGGCGTGCCCCAACAGTGCCCACTAGCTTTCTTGTTTTTGCATTTTTAATTGTACTTTTTTTGAGACATAAATATACATCATGCAAAATAAAGATTTTTTTAAAGATTAAAGAGAAAATATTGTTTTGTTCCTAAATACTCCAATGTCTTTTCCTATGTTTTTCTTCAGATTAAAAAAAAATAAGAATGCCATGCAAATTTGATCTGTTATATCAATCTTAAACTTCACAAATAGGGTTGACATTTTGCAGCCAGAATAGCATTATGTTTTTGGGCCAAAGCTAAATACAAGTAACATTTCTTTTCTTTAAGGAGGTGGGAGAAGCCAGCTTTGCCAAGTGCCTTAATCATTTACTTGAGTTGCTTAACCAAAATTCAAAAGGCCTTCAGGCTCCCGCAGTGTTCTCTGCTGAGGATCCAATTGCAATCACATGTGAAAACAGCCAACATGTACATTTCCATTTCCTAAGCTCAATACCCTGCAGTTACATTTGAAGTAATTTCATAGCTTGGCAAAGGAGATGGATATTCTAGAAATAATAATAATTTGGTTTGAAAGTCAAGTAAATTTACTTAATGATCTCTGAAAAGCGTATTTCAACTTGGAATTGGTGACAGAAATAACATGATGTCTGATATCACTAAAACGTTATATATGTTTTTTATTTGATAAATGTATACCAAGAGTGAAGGTGCTAAACAAATTATTTTAGTTATTCTTATTAAACAATTTGTTGCTTGCTTTGCAAAGATGACTAAAACATGTTTTTTTAAAAAAATGTGTGTCTTTTAATATGGCAATTCCGTCCTCTTCTAAATTTACTAAGGAAACACATACATTTTTGTAATTAAACTATTGTGGTGGCCAGGCATGGTGGCACACACTTTCAGTGTCAGCACTCAGGAGGCTGAGGGGAGGGTTGCTCTGAGTTTGAGGCCAGCTTGGGCTACAAATTGGTTTCAAGTCAGTCTGAACTAGAGTGAGACCCTACCTTAAAAAAATCAATCAATCATCTATCTATCTATCTATCTATCTATCTATCTATCTATCTATCTATCGTCTATCTATCATCTATCTATCTATCTATCATCTATCTATCGTCTATCTATCATCTATCTATCATCTATCTATCTATCTATCTATCTATCTATCTATCTATCTATCTATCCATCGTCTATCTATCTATTATCATCTATCTATCTATCATCTATCTATCTATCTATCTATCTATCTATCTATCTATCTATCTATCTATCTATCTATCTATCTATGTATCTATCTATCTATCATCTATCTATCTATCTATCATGTATCTATCTATCTATCATCTATCTATCTATCTATCTATCTATTGTCTATCTATGTATCATCTATCTACCTGTCTGTCTGTCTGCACACATGCATGAAGGTATGTATGCATATATAATGATATATGAAATGTGTATATGTATCAAGATAAAATTGTGGTTCCTAATTCTCATTACTCAATAAAATAAATTAACCACATAAAAATTCCCTCCTGTGAAGCAATATTGAACTTAAGAAATTGTTGCATGTATCTTTTCTTAAAAAGTAGTTGAAAATCATTGAGTTTTGATTAGGAACAAATGTGGATTTAGAAACAAGTTCTTAAATTAACATGCTTAATGAATTCCACAACTTTTAAGCGGTTTTCTTACTGACAAGAACCATCATTAGAGAAAAAGTTGAAAAAGAAAAGCTCCTTTAGTGAGGGTTTCCTGTGCTAGCGGTCCCCAGTGAAGTTTGTTAAGAGCACTAACTCCTCAACTAAGGTACAGAAAGAACATCACCCTCTCTCTGGTGACTCTGTGTGGTTGTTTCCAATTTTGAGTTGAGTTTCTTCAAAAACTCCTACACTTTCCTTTTCTGCTTCAAATGAGACTAAATATCTCATCACCTGAATGGAGGACCAATTATAGATCTTTCCAGAGTATCCTGCTGAAATTTATGCTAGAAAGGTGTCAAATCAATTAAAGTTGGATTTGACATTTAAGAATTATCAAGATGGAAGTGAACCAACCAGCATTACTAGAATGGTTGAAACACTGAAATCCATTCTGTGGACCTGAAATGATATTGATTATTGATTACAGAAGCCCACCATGACACAAAAGTACTTTCATTCTATAAACATTGTTCATTTATAATGTGGAATTTTTGTTAATTTTCCCTTGACAAAGATAGCATCTAAGAATGCTCCTTTATGCCCCATTTTCTAAATAGGGGCCTACTTCCATATCATAAAACAAAGAAGTTTGCCTTGTATGATCTGGGGTCCATAATCTCATTACAGTTTGTGAGGAATTTCAAGGGAATAATTTTAAGAGGAACTTTATTCTTTTTCAATAATCCAACTCAGAAAAAAATAGATCTTATTATGAATGTTTTATAGTGATTTTCATAATTTAAAACTAATGCTATTTATTTGCCATTTTACTATTTAACTCCATCATGTAATGAAATATGTATTTGATAAAAATAAAGTGAAGTAATGTCACATTCGCTTTTTCAAAGTAAATGTTACCTGAATCTCACTTTAGTTATTCCTTATTTCAAGACCAAGAACATTTTTTCTTCTGAAAATATTAATAACATATAGTACTTGAGAGAGTCACAGTCTTCTCTAAAATTAAGGTCTAATATTCTTGTATATTTAGTGCTTAGGTACTGTCTTTAATTAACTGTAATTATGCAATATTGTGTGATTAAACTTGTGGTCAACTATTCTAATAATTTGGTTAAAGTACATTTGCAATCAGGATTAAACAATGTAATGGAAATTATTGGCCTGAAAAATTCTAGTTAGCTCATTTTAAGTTTCTTTACTGCAAACATATGTTAACAATCATTTCAATACTTTATTCTTACCTCATATATTCAGTATATTACTTTTAGTTTTAAAACCTTTATATTACTGGGTATTGGAATGTAGTTTGAAAAATAAAATAGTTAATTCATTTAACTGACATTTGCATAGTGTCTATTACTAACTTGATACTATTACTATCTTACCTATTAGAATATATTTGTTTCCTTTTTGTCAATCTGAAATTCACATTGCTATATCACATAATTCAAGCTTTGTAGAGTTACATTTTTCCAACTGTATCATTTGTAGGACAAAATTTTAAGACATTTTTGCTACATTGAGGTGTTAAAATGGATATAAAAGTTCAAATGTATGAAATATGCATTTTCAACAATAACAATAATGAATTTTTATCTTTCTTAAATATGCATGAAGTGAAAGACAACAGATGTAGTCTTAAGTTTGATTTGGCCTGACTGCATAATATTCACATAACCAGAGACACGTAAATGTTTCCATTGGGTTTCAACTTCAGAAGCCATAGAATAATCCAACCTTGAAACCCTCCATGAAGGTATCTGGGAAGATAGTGTACTTTGGAATTTCCAATATGCAGTATGAGGCCACGATGAATTAAGAGCTGATGTTTTATGTTGCTAGGAAAACTAATAAAACATACTGGCACATACAGTTCAAACAGCATATATAGAGTTCTACTTATGAGGTACATAGTGTAGTGCACATTCTTTTATAAAAGCACAGACACAAGCTACAGAAACTTAAACAGCATAAATAAGAGTGCGTCAGGTGTTCCAAAGGTGATGTAGCTTTCTTTTTTCTATTTTTCATTGTTGTGAGTAAGTGCATGATTGCTAAATATGATAAATTAAAAAATACTTAAAGCTACTCTAAGGAGGTGTGAGAATGGAAAGGCATTAAAGTGACAGGAATTAGAAAGAGTTTCTACTGAGAAGTGGAACTGGAGGTGTGTCCAAATGGGCTGTGACCATCTGCATTGATGTCTCTCTTTGTCAGGTCTTAGTTATTTGTTGTTCGCTTTTTGAGACATGCTCTTGATATTTTGGTGAGGCTGGTCCCTATCTTGTGGTCTCTGTGCATTGGCCTTTGGATTATTAGGAAGACAACCATTACAATATCACATCTGCATTAGAATTTATTTTAAAGAAAAAATTAGCATTGAAATGTTCACCAGCTTGAACTTCATTTTCCCCTCTAAATTCCTCAACCCTGAAAGAAATTTTAAAAATTTCTAGAAATAAGCGGAGATGGAAATACAGCCTAGCATAATCTATGAGATCACTCCACATACATATGCATCTCCGTATGCTCAAAGCAAGTAAGAAGCAGAGAGGTATAAAATAAACAACCCTTCACTGGCTTTTGAAGAACTAGCAAAATAAACAAAACCACATCCAAACCGAGTACAAGGAAAGGAATGAAAAATGATAAGACATAAGTGACTGAAACAGGTTTAAAAAAACATGAAGGGGCTGGAGAGATGGCTCAGCGGTTAAGGACCTTGCCTCCAGTGCCTAAGGCCCTGGATTCAATTCCCCAGGACCCACATAAGCCAGACCCACAAGGTGGTGGCCCTGGTTCTCTTTCTCTCTCTCTCTCTCTCTCTCTCTCTCTCTCTCTCTCTCTCTGCTTGAAAATGAATAAATAAATAGTTTAAAAAAATGAAGGAACTGGTGGATGAAACTCAGAGCTGGATCTTCAAAAGGGTGAAATTTCCAACCCTTGAGGTAGAATAAAGGGAAGATAAGGACGACTCAGATAAATACATTCACATATGAAGAGGGAAACATTATAGCCAAGACCACAGAAAATTGATGGAATTTGGATATTATTATGCTCAATTGTGTATAATCAAAACTAGTAACTTCAAAGAAATGGAGAATGTCTTTACACATACACTTCCAAATGTAAATCAAAAAGAAATAGGAAAGTTGGATAATTTTTAAAAAATATTTATTTTCTATTGTCCATAATTAGTTACATTGAATGAGCAAATAATGAGTTTTTATGCCCATTTCCCCAATTTCCCTCCTCCCTGTCCCCAATCAGCTGGATATCCTCCTCCATGGGTAGTCTGGCTCAGTCAATGGGGTAGGGGTTATGGATAGCTTAAGAGTCAACCCAGTTCCACCCCCCCCTTTGTATGCTGTTACTGAGGGGGCCATGTCTCTGGATATTCTCCTCCACCATAGCTCTTACAATCTTTCTGCCCCCTCCTCCGCTCAGTTCCCTGAGTCATGGTGGGTGAGTTTTAAGACTGCTTTATTGTCAAGGTCTTAGGGGGTCTCTGTACTTCTGTTTTAGGTTGTGTTGAAGATTGTTGCTGTCTGTGTGGCTCATCCTGGGTTGACTGATTGCTTGTGGTTATGGGTCTCTTGCTTATCCTACCAAGCTCTGTGGGGTTCCATGTGGAGCCTTCATGGTAGGTTTGGGGTGGCTCATCTCTTGCCAGAATATCAGCTATGGGCCTGCGGTGTGTTGGTAGGGTTGGAAGAGCCACAGCTCTCTCCTTGCATTCTGAACAATACAAACAGGGTGAGATCAGTATAGGTTAACTTAGATACACATTTCTGAATTAGCTAGATTCCATTATCAGTAGCCTCTTTGTAAATCACTCGTATAGTGCATTTCTCTTTGGGGTCCTAAGAGTTTGGTTCCCAGTGCATTTCTCCCAGTGTCCCCAGTTCCATTTAAGGGCTCCTGGTCACTGAGTGGATTACTAGAACAAATTAAAATAAGTAATAAAATTGATTACTTATAATAATCAGTAATAAAATTGAATCATAATAAACAAAGTTTCCAATATAATCAAGCCTAAGACCAGGTGCTTTTATTTCTGAATTCTACCATACATTAAAAAATGAAAAAAAAATTATCCTTAAATTAGTCCCTCAAATAAAAAAGAAATAATTCTCACAAACACAGTGTAATAGGCAAGCAACTCTGATGTAAATACTAGATAACAATATAATACAAAGAACAAGCAATTTAAAAAAATCAAGTTATAGAAATATTCACTTGATCAATGACAGTAGATGTAAAAATACCAAACAAAATATTAGCAAACTGATTCAGAGAACACATTAACATGATACTTCGTCATGGTCAGTTTGGGTTTTATTCTAAGGAAGCAACATACATATGATGTCAGTACCCAGATTCTTGTTCTAACAAATTAAAGAATTAAAATTATTGACCACTAGACGATAAAGTATAGTGGGAGACTTTATTTATAAAGGAATGAGAAATTACAGAGATCTCCATCCACTAGTGAGGAGAGAGCATGTGGGGGAGGATTTATCCACATATCTATAAAAACTGTGCTGGTCAGCCCAGCAAGGGAAAGAAAAGACCTCAGGAAAAAAAAAATTCATGTGAGAAAGAAGTTCCAGCCCCTCAGCCTAAACCTGGAGATTAAGGAATCTCTCTTTTGACCAGCCTTTTGGAAAAAGAAAAAAAAAACTTCTCGTGCCAGGTGACTGTATTCCCTGGGCTAGGTAAGACAGAGACACAGCTGCTGTGGTCTGTCTTTGATCAATCAGTTTCAGGATCAGATTTGAACTCTAGCAAGAAACACCTTCCACTGAAGGAAAATACAAGTTTAAGGACACTCCTGGTTACCTTTGGAGGTCCCAGTCACCCTAACCTGTCATGATCCCTTAGCTGAAGAAGTAACCCTAACTGCTGTTAGAGTATTGGGCTATAAAATTATATAAAAAATCACCAGAAAAAAACCTGTATACTTGCTTCTAAGAAAAAGCAAACAAGAAGATCCATGATCCCATAATCGAGTAAAGTTTTTCTCCTTCAGATCCTCCAGGAGGCAGGGCAAAGCTCTGACTGGGGCAGGGTAAGGAGGAGCGTGAGAACATTGTGTGAGATCTCCCTCCTCAATTCCCATGATATGATCCAGCGATCCCACTATGGAGTCAATATCTAAAGAATATCATTCATCATGTCAATGTGACATCTGCAGTCCTGTTCATTGCAGCTGTGTTCAAAATAGCCAAGAATTGAAAGCAACTGAAGTGTTCATCAGTTGATGAAGAAATTCAAAAAGGAGGTCCATATATAAAAGAATGATCATGCATCTGTAAAAAGATTGAACTTTCGCCATGTGGGATAACATGAATATGTTGGAGACCGTAATTTTAAGAGAAAATGTCAGGCACAAGTAAATATTCTTTAGGTTGTGTTGGTCTCTCTTTTTGTGGAGACTCAAAATGCTAATGTATTTAGAAGTTGAGGCTATAGTGGTGGTAATCGGATACTAGGATTATTATGGGAAGGAAAGGTTGGTAAAAGTTTGAGTAATCACTACTATGACCTGGAAAGCTATGAGTGTGAAGTTTTTGGGTGCCATTTAAAAGGTTTCATACTGTTGTGGTCAGCTTTCTAGTTGCTGTGCAGATAGAACCCAGGCAAAGGCGGCTTATGGAGGAATGGGTATATTTGGCTTACAGACTCGAGGGGAGACTCCATCCTGGCAGGGAAAACGATGGCACAAGCAGAGGGTGGACATCACCTCCGCCACAGCACTGCAAACAGCGGCAGGAAGGTGTGCCAAACTCTGGCAAGGGAAAGCTGGCTTATAACCCCATAAGCCCGCCCCCAACAACACAGCTTCATCGAGGTTGTAAAACCCAAACTGCCATCATCTGAGGATCGATCTATCAGAACACATTCATTTGTTTGTGGGGGACACCTGTGTCAAACCATGACATATAAGGAGAGTGATAATTTATTGTCTACTTCAAGAAATGATAAGATTTGAAAGATGTCATCACAAAGAAAGGGCAAATATTTGAGTTGAGAGCTACATTCGACTTGATTTGAAATTGTGCAAGTGCACATATGTGGTAGACATCTTATTAACTTTGTGAACACATGGAGGTTTATGATTTCCCATATTAGTTTAAAAATAAATCCAATTACAAAAATCCCCAGCCCTTTCTTCCCTCTTTCATGAACATTTAATATAAAAAGGTCTTGCTATTAGAACCTGGACATGTTTTTTTTTAATCAAATTTCTCAGCAATGTTGAAAATGCCCCTTAAGCTAACTAAATACTTAGACTTACTTGAAGTGATTTTGATAATATTCCTAGGGAAGAAGTGAATGATATACTTCAATTATGTCTCTAGAGTGTAGTATTTTATTTAAGCACTTGCCATTACCCTCTTCTGGCTAATTATCCTTTGGGAAGAACTCTTCTATTCCATCAGTGCCAAAATAAGATGTTGCTTAAGATGCTATTTTCCAGAAAGTTCTAGGAAATACTTTTTCAAAGGAACAGTAAGACTATTCATTTTCACTGAGTTATTTTTTTTGTGGTGGTTTTACAATAAAATCATAACTATGATCAACTATAAGATAGACCAAGACAGGGGAAAAAAAACATTAAGAAAGAAAAAAAAGTGCCAAAAATATGGTATGCTATTAATTATAGTGTGCCTTTCTATTTGACATCACCTAAGAGCTAAAATGTGAATATTAAAATATGGCATTATGGTGACTGGATTCCTGAAAGAAGCAGAGAGGCTGAATCAGAAAGGTCATGAGTTCATGAGCAGATTGAGCCTCATGATGAGACCCTGTCTGAACAACAAATTTCTGACAGGCTTGCTGGCTTCTTATAAAGAGGAAGTAGGATAAAAACAGACCAGGGTAGAGGAAGGGTCTTCTGACTGGACTGTAAGGAGAAGTATCTTTGCTGTCAGTTTTCTATATATCACTATTTCCAATCTAATATTTAATAACTTGTTACCTTATTCATTAATCTCTCATATGTTACATGACTATTTGCCCAGAGGGGGGAAAATACAGGAAAAACACATCATTGAATTCCCAACATCTATTATGGATGTAATATTTTTTAATATTTTTAAATGTCTATTTAAACATGACCTTCCTGTATTGAACCAACTGTTGAATATTCATCACAAAATTTCCCTTCCCTAGAGTCCTTATAACAACACCTCAATAGCCCGTTCTTTTCCTACTTATATTTAGTCATTATGTTTGAAACATCATTATGGTTATGAAATAATGAAGAAAGAGGCACCACATATCAAAGAAGTAAGATGTTGACAGTATCATTAAACCATGGTTATATTGAATTAAAACCCATAGGAAAGACTGTGTATTGCCCAAATGAACAACTAAGAATTTATTATGTAGTGATCTCCTAACAGCTACTTTTAAAGTGAAGACGTAAAATCCTATAAGCACCCTATAAACCTCTTTAAATCGTAAACTTCACCTTTCTTCTCAAGGACATTCCCACCCTCATTTCAAAGGTAATTGCTTCTTCACTTTCTTGTTAGAGTTTCTAACATAAGAGGAAGAGCTCTGGGTTTTTATTTCTGTTTAAAAAAAAAACTATGTGAATGGAATAAAACATTATATATTAGTGTGAATTTCCTTTCTATTGTTCAACATTATATCTGGGACATTAATCAAAATTATTGTATATAACTGAAGATGCATTGTCTTATCATTATGGTTAGGTATTTCACTATAGGAATATACTATGATTCATAGACCAGTTTTCATTTTAATGGGAATTTGGATAGTTTAGGGTTCTTATGGTAAAGTCTATAAATATACAAGTTTTGGAGTCTACATATGAATACATTCATATTGAGTAAATATCAAGGAGAATATTTACAGGGTTTTTCACACCTTGCATTGATTGCCAGACTTTACATTTCTTCAGAGCAATATTGACAGCGTCTCCACATTCCCACCTGGAATTAAATTGTATCATTTCTTTTGAATGCATTTCCTGGGAACGTCATTCTGCCTTGCCCTAATGACAAATAAATTTGAACTTTTTAACTAACTATTATATATTTATATTCCTTCTTTTAAAAATTGCCCTCTGTAAGTTCATATTTTTTCTGACTTTCAATTTTAAAAGATTTCCTAAATATGTGCCCTTTCTTTATAAAAATCCAGTATGTTTTCCATAGTGTAACTTAAAAAAACTTTCCTAAGTAAAACTCAATGTTCATATACTTTATGATCAGTGACTTTTCCTGTTTAAAATGTGTCTGCATCTGAAAGTCATAAGTGTATTTATCAATATTAACATTTACATCTTTAAGATTTAAGTTTTGCATTTTACATACATATGAGTAACATTTGAATTAGGCTATATTTCCAATTTTTGTAAGATAAAAATACCTCAGAGACTCATGAACCTTCTTAACAGCATACCCATTTTCTTAAATTGGTTCTTCCCTTCTGTAAGTCCTTCATTAACTTTCCATCTTCACATTTAATTATTTTGGTTTCTTGAGGTTGGGTCTCGCTCTTGCCCAGGCTGACCTAGAATTCACTCTGTAGTCTCAGGGTAGTCTTGAGCTCTTGGCAATCCTCCTACCTCTGCCTAGGGCCTTCAGTAATTTAACACTGACCAATTTGTCTCTCCTTCCAAAACCACCATATTATCCTAAATTCTATAATTTACATTGAGGCAGTGCATTTGTAGAACATTTCTTGTCTTATATTTCTGGCTGGAATCTAAGGTGATTCTGGTTTTATAACTATAATTTTGATTATATAATTATAATTTCATAAATAAATGAACATTATAAGGATATCATAGTATATTATCAATTGCCTATCTACTTCAGTTACCTTGACACCTTTATTAACTATAACATTAATTCAACAAAAGGTATCCTTAAATGAGATAGTTTTAAATTTTTCTACATACTATACTATAATTTGACTAATTTGATGCATGTGTTCTATTTGCACATACTTTATGCTTTGCAAGTATTTTAAATGTTATTTTTTGGACTTCACGTGAGATTCATTAGTGAACGTGATTGGTAGTATATTCAGCAAAGAGAGCCCCCATGAGTGCACAGCCTGTCACTTGTTCAAGAGACTAAAGATTGGCATGCCTTTGACCCCAGAGCCATCTGGATGATCTGCTTCTCAGCTACCATCTCCTCAAAGTCATCTACGCTGAACTTGGTGAAGCCCTACTTCTTTGACATGCGGCTCTTCCACTGACCAGGAAACTTGAACTTGGCTCAGTGCAGGGTCTAAATAATGCGCCCTTCATTCTGAAACTTGGTGCAAATGGAGATGATGACCTGGTCAATATGAACCCTGGTAACTGTGCATTGGGGCCCGGGCTTCCAAAAGACACCACACATATCTGTCTGGAGCCTAGATTAAGAATAGCATGAGATCAGAAATATGTATATCACTGTATAATTGTCTCTAAAGCACCTTAGGATAACCTGTACAAGCAACAGCCTGCATTCAGTACCAAGGAGGTATGTATGTAATAACAGGATGTGAGATTGAATATATATAAGATTTAATATAGATATCATAATAATAGTAGTTGGGTGAATCCTAGTATTGATTATCCAGATGTGACTGTTAGCAATCTACTGTATTTATGCTTTAAATCTTCACCATAACCCAGTAGGGCAAGTAGAATTGTTACTCCTAAGAGTTCAGTCATAGAAAGGTTGAGTAACTTTCCCAGGATTACACAGCTAATAAATTGCAAAGCCTGCATGTGAACACAGACCATCTCTTTAATACCACACTCTTTAACTTTAGGGTGCACTGATGGCTATTTTGGACGTATTAAGAAGACCAGTACCTTATGCTTATATATGTTAAGGTCTGGAAAGAATGGATATCATTTCGCTTGCTTTTCACAGAGAACAACTATGTAAATGATTTTTAGGAAAATTCTTTCAAGTTACGGAGAAGGATTAGAGGAGTTTTGAGTCTCTCTGTAAGCCTTGAATGTAGGGCACAGATGTCTCCTGCCCTGATCCAATTCTAGCTTGTATCTCCCTCCTCAACACAAAGGTTAAAAAATGTCTTTGAAACTGCTAGGGACACAAAAGCCAGTTGACTGATTCTCTTCTTATCTCCAGCTGAAACTGATATCCTTCTCTTGCTGGAAAGAGTAATAGTTATTTCACTTGCTGTGACTAGAATATCAAGGTATATTCTGGTAAACCAAGAAAGGTTAGGCGATTTATTAGGGGTAGGGGGGCTATGGAGGTTGGGATGCAGGAGCTAGCTTGTATCCTTGTCACTTTCCCTTGTGTTATCCCAGAGAGCAGTAGTGAGTGTACTGCTTTTCCTTGCTGAGATAAAAATCACTTTTATTTAACAGCAGGTAGGTGTGGGGTTGGGAGGGGTCCCATGAGTGTCTTTGCTTATGTTCCCTGGAGATGGTGGAACATTGCTCAGAGTGAAGTTCTTGGTGCATGAACATGACTGACAGGTTTATGCTCAGAGCTTTATGGGTCTACAAGTCATATAAATAAATAATACTATTAACTGCCAAGACTCCCTGGATAATCATTAGGTGTGGTCCTGTGGGCCCCTCACAACTTCATAAGAATCTATTTCCTTAGGAATGATTCAGGCAAGAGGAAAGATAATTGAATTACTTTTCTGAATTGTGATTTTTTTCTTTTCTTTCTCTGCTCCCTCCTTCCTGTTTTCCATAACTGGCTATGATTGAAACATGACATATGAATGCATAACACATCTTCTAAACATGAAACCGGGAAGAGAAAGTACTTAGAAAATAAATAATTATAATAAAAATATTGGAGAAAAGAACTACAAAAAAACAATGAAAGTCTAAAAATAAATAGAAATGAAACCCTCATATTTAAGCAGTTTATGATTGTTTACACAATTTATTTTCAGGTTAAATTAATTTTCTGTAACATGGCTCATTAAAATTTTAACGTTTGCCATCTATTAAAACAATATTATTATGTACCATTGAATAAAGTTAATAGCATATTAAAATCACCTCACCCTAAATCAAGGATAGTATGCCATCTATAGGTTTTTCAATTCTCTAATGACCTTTTCCTCTGCTATGAAAAGAAAAAGCTTCTATATTAAAATGATGTACAAGGGTGAGAGGAAATTTATGATCTAAACTTGCTGCAAATCATTTGTATTGATCTGTTTTGTTTCCATTCTGCCGAGGCTAATGGAAATCATTTGTCACCTGACTTGTCCCAGCTGATTTTAAACCAAAAAAAAAAAAAATAAAATAAAAGCACAGAACCATTTTTCAGACTAGATGAAAGTCTAGTACAAGTGTGCTTATGTGTGCAATCCCCAAGATACATTCAATTTCTACAGAAGTGGTGAATATTAGCCTAGGCTGTTCATAACCTTAGGCAAATAAATGAAATATTGGGCATGAATGTATAATACATTCTCATAAAATGCTAAACAGATTACTTACATTGGCCAATAGAATATGCTACTTATAAATAATGTTTTAATGTTTTTTTATGTTAAAACAGCTAAAATTAAAATACAATTTTGTGATTTCAACTACGGTAATATTTTATACAAGAAACAAAAGTAAGACATTAAAACAAGGATATAAGATTATCATTAGACACATTCTTTAGAATGCTGTTTCAAATTGGCAGAACATTTTGGATTATTCTGAACTTTTAACACTTTAAATCCTGTAAATAATACTTTGTTTTAAATTGCATTCTGCATTAAAAGAATCTAAAGATATGTATCCTTGCTTATTTTTTTTA
>PVHP010037709.1:0-17140 GCA_004024765.1 Zapus hudsonius
CCACCTGTTACTGCTTCTAACAGAATCTCTTACTGTCTCCAGAACTTTCCATTCACAACCTCCCCCCCTCCCGGGCATCACACACGCAATGGCCTCACTATCAAAAATATTCTTCCTCAAATTGCCGGAAGATAAATATAGAACATGATTTCAGGCAATATTTCATTAGCTGACACAAATTAAGTCTGTCCAGAATCTCATCACTACTTAAAAACTGTGCCGCACGAAGAAGACCTTTGAAGGAAGTGAAAAGCCTTCTTTCCATCATCACATCCTAAAGCGCTCTATTATCCAAGAGATGAGGCTTCAGTTGGGTACCAGACTGTGACATAATGAAAATGACAAATTATCCCACAAGCCTACTGTTTGTTCCTTTGGGAGGAAAAAGATTCTTCCTGAAAATGTAAAATAAATCAATTATTTACTAAAGGGAAGCATTAGCATAAGAAACTGGCATGGTTTCCCTTATTGGCTGTGACTGAAACTATTGAAAATAATGGATTCTCCAAGACTGGGCTTTACCACGGCCTTTATAGTTCCTTATTTTATCCAGGAGTGAAAAATCTCACCTCTTCTCCCCTTTCCCATTTGTTCCGTCCCAGAGGAAGGAGAGACACTCCTGGAGTCTCTGGCACTCTGTCTGTGGTCACTGTCGCTGGATGCTGCTCTCCTTCACAGTGAAGCAGCTCCCCTAAGCTGCCTGGGCTGGAGTCCTAGGACACAGCTCACTCCCGGTCTCCTTGCCTCCTATGTGTCAACCCTCCAGCATGGGGCCGAGACTTCACAAAATCACCATCTGCCAGGCCCGGTGATGATCGCTCTAACTTCAGTCACTCATTTGCCGCGCTTTGCTCAGTGAGCCATCTTCTCTGGACCACTGAGTCCTGGCTCTTGTCCTGTCTTACTTACCATTAACTTTCACCTCTTTGAACCGCCTCATTCTCTTACGCTTCAGGCGATGCTAGCGCATTCCTTGTGGAAACTTACACGGAAAGTAACGGGATTTCTGGGAACTTATTTCTCTTCAATATGTTAGCAATCTCCCTCCCTCATTCCTTCTTTCCCTTCCCGCTTCTTTTCTCTGCTCTTTTGAATTGTCTGTGGACTATAAATTAGAGATAAAAACCATAGGTGATATCACCATATATTTCTTAAGATGATATAAAACTTTAAATTCACATGAAGATATCATAAATCCTAAAGATAATGAGGAAACTAAAAAGGCCTGGTCCTGGGGATATTGTTTTTTCAAATCACCTGTGTTAAGGCTGAGAAAATAAAAATTTAAACCCATTCTCTAGGTACCTCAGGTATACAGGGCCAGTGAAAAGAAGACAAATAAGGGAAAACCAAGCATGCTGGCTGGAGTGGGGAAGAAAGGCATTTCTCTGACACGTGTAGCCCGTGAGAGCTGAGTCCTTAAAGCCCCAGCGGAGCCTGGCTCTAGGACACAAACCCTAACCACTCTAGATTTGTGATACATCCTCCTGGTTCAACATTTTAAATTAAAAAAAAAATACTTAGGCCAATTAATTTTCTCCAGCTACCAATTCTCATACTTCATGGTTGGTTAATCACATTTTTTGCTTTAATTTTTTATATTTTAATTTTATTCTGAGGTGGTGTTTGAGCCCATCTAATCATTTTCCAAGTGGAGCTGTTATAGGAAGCTGCCATATCATCCCCCCCACATCACTGAGTAATAGTCTATCTTTTCTACACTTCTTTACAATGTCAAATTTATCACAATCTGAACGCCAAAGTCTATGCAGCTTTATTCCTGGACTCCTGTTCTATTCAGTTGTCTGCTGGCCATTGACCCTTAATCAGATCTCTTCATAGCTAAGTTATACAGATATTAAACTGTGTAATCTTATTTCCTCTGCTTGGTGTCAGGCCATCTCATATTTCCAAATAAAGAATTCACATTGTGACCGATTGGAGAACTGCCTTGGAGAAGGCTTGAGTAGCTCTAACAGGTGGTAACAAACAAAATTGGAAAACACAGAAAAAAAATGAGCACTTTGCACACTGGATGTGATCTTCATGGAGAAACGTCACTTTAACGGGTAACATAGCAAGAGCACTGCCCTGAGATGAATCGAACACTCCAGAGAAGGAAAACAAATGAAGCAAGTCTTAGAATTGCTTGGGCTGTCTGTCTGGAGGAAGTTCCCAAGACACCCAGAATGGTGAAGCATCAGAGCAAAGCCGAACAGCCTCTTGGGTAGACTGAGCAGGGGCTCAGGGACACCAAGGTATCTGAAAAACTCCAAGCAGAAGGAAGCCTGGCCAAGAGTGGAGGCAGAGGACCCTCTGCAATTTACCTTGGCACCTGTGGGAAGGGGTTCCCCACTCACTAGCCCTGCGACACCAAAGAACCTGAGAAAGAAGGCATCGGGGACCAGCTGAGCAGCTCCAGAGAACCTCTAGACAGCTTTCCACAACTTCCCTTCACCCAGACGCAGAGACCCCAGGAGTCTGAGGGATAACAGCCATCTCTCCCTCACAAAAAATCCAGACCAGCTAATCGGAACCCCTGGCAACATTATGAAAAACATTAGATCAATAAATTTATCAACATTTTTTGAAAAACAAATACTTAGGAAAAAGAATAGATACGTTGAAAGGCACAAAGGAGCACAGCTCATTCAATAAAACCGACAACCCCCATACCTCTATTTATTCTAATGGATGGAATGTGTGCGTGCAAGGCCTGAGTTCAGATCCCCAGAACTCATGTAGGGCACACAAGCGATGCACGCAGCTGTAACCCCAGAGCTCCCGTGGTGAGATGGAAAGTGAGGTGGGAGAATTCTCCCTCGGCAGCTCATGGGCCCGTAGCCTCGTGTTGTCCACACAGCATGAGCAAGAAGGAGATCCTATGCCCAGTGAGGTGTATTCCAACCTTTGACATGCTGTGGCACACGTGCACACACACACACACACACACACACACACACACACACACACACACAGAAGAAGAGAGAGGACCTAATGTGAGGTAGGAATCTCCATACGTTGCTGAAGGGAATGTAAAATGGGCAATCACTTTAAAAGGGTGACTGTTCCATAAGCAGTTAAACATCTGCCTGTTTTTATTTATTTAGTTTCACATCTGCCTATTTTGCATCAGTCATTTCACTCTTATTGGTGTGTTTGAAGAAAGGTTCTCACCAGTAACAAAGAGACTGGAAGACTGCTTTCTGGCCTTGTGCGGGTCTTATGACCGTTCATAAGGATGCCACCACCAAGCCCAAGCCTGAGACAGAGAGCCCCAGGAGACAATGGTTTGGCTGAGCCTGAACTAGCAAGTGTAGGTATGATGTCACAGACCCTTTGATCACTGTCTCCCTTCTGGTCGGACCGACAACTCTCTGCCACTGAATGTCCACGTTTAAGAGGCACCTCTTCACGACACAATCCGCTTGAATTTAGCCATGCGCCTGCCCCGGATCGAATACTGCAGACTATCACTCTTTCAGAGTCTTCCCTCGTCCTCACTCCTGACTGCTTTCCTCATCTTCCTCCTCACACACTCACACACCACAGACTGGAACCTTCCCTTTCATTACACCGTTGCGGGCCAGTGGGTCCTTTTTCTCACCACATTCACGTCTTTTTTCTAGAACAGTCCAGACTTGCTGGTGCACTGGAATCCTAGTGCTTTCAAGGATGAGGCAGGGGAATCGCAAGTCTAAGGCTAGTCTGACCTCCAAAAAAATATTCATGGTCATTTTAAAGAAAGCCATTTCCCAAATATCTTAATGTTTACATCAGGTAATGGAACAGGTGTCCTCCCTGGAAATAGTGAAAGAATGATTAATGTACACGACACCTTGGAGTCACTCTATCAGCATTCAAACCCCTGCTGGCCCTATGTTATCTCAGTGACAGTTACAACCATGTGTCCCACTTTCCTGGTGACGCAGAGTAAAGACACCTCCCGAGGCTGTAGTACCTGTTAGAAGCTTCAAGGTACTAATTCCATCTCATCTTAGTGATTATTATCAGAATCACACCATTGTAGAGATGAGAAACTGAACTTCAGAAAACTCAGACCATCTATAAGCATATGCAAGAATTAATGGCAAAATTCCAGTCACTGCCCTCAGGTTTGGCATTTTTCTTCATTCAGCGCCCACATCTCCTGAAGGCAGAATAGACTGGCAATCTGAGAACTCAAACAAAGATCAAATGAGAGGAGATGGAAATCCTCATTGCTTCACAACTTGGCCCACCCAAACTGGGAAATCTCACCTCTGACTCTGTGTGGGACGACGCTGCACCAACTAGCAAGAAACCTGAGAACAGAAACCCTAACTAGATAGAAAGTCAGGGGAGACAGGAGGGAAGACTTGATTATAGACCGTTGACGTGGGTCCTGAGTGAGGCATCCTTCACAGTAATAAAAAGAGAAAGAGAGGTCACAGATTAATTGAAGTGTATTGGCTTTTGTAGGGAACAGCGGCGGCTTCCCTTCAATTCTGTTCCTATTAGGTAATAAGGCTCATGGGCTGAGTCCTCTGGGGACACTGTTTCACCAGAGCCACCCAGGCAACATGATGCGTTCATCACTGTGAAAACAGAGGAGTCCAACCTGTTGTTACCATTCAATTCCTTTTGTCTCCAGATATTTAAGATTTCAAAATTGGTTCTGATCCCCTGATCTGAATTTCAACTCCCCATGTATCTACCAGCCTGCCAAAGAAACTTGGCAATTCTCTCTGGAGTGTTAGCACTCAGACGTGATTACTTACCTCACACCATCCTTCATTCAGCTCTTCAGGGTCAAGTTCTACATGGCTGTGCAAGAGCTGGATGAAGGCCCAGTGGATAAGGCACTTGCCACTCAAGCCCAAGTACCAGAGTGTGGATTCCTGTACCCCATGTAAAATCCTCCCTGTTACATGGATCCATGACCTTCTCTGGTGTCTATCTCTGTAGTGGTTTGATCCAGCTGTCCCCCATAAACTTGATGTGTTCTGAATGCTTGATCCCTAGCTGATGGCAGTTTTGAAACTGGAAGCCTATTGGAGCTGTGTTGTTGGGGGCGGGCTTATGGAGGTTTTATCCAGCTACCCCTTGTCAGTGTTTGGCACACCTTCCTGCCACTGTTTGCAGTGCTGTGGTGGAGGAGATGTCCACCCGCTGCTCATGTCATCATTTTCCCTGCCATCATGGAATTTCCCCTCCAGTCTACAAGCCAAAATAAAACCTTTGGGAGGAAAGGAAAGCTGCTTTTTGTTGGGTTCTTTGTAGTAGCAATGAGAAAGCTGATTACAACAACCTCCCTGAAGATTTCTTCCTTCCCTCTCATAATCCCCATTCTAGTTATGTGACTACAAATAACAGATATATATATATATATATATATATATATATATATATATATATATATATATATGAAAAACAATAAGCAGAACTTTAATTAAGGTTTTGTATACAAAGGAAAACATGCAGTATTTGTCATTTTAGGTCTGACTTACTATGTTTAATGTAATGACTTCCAGTTGTATCCATTCACCTGTAAGTAAATATTTTCTTTATTCTTTACAACTGTTGATGGGCACATATCATCTGTTTCTTGTGAATGTTGTAGTTATACACATAGATTTGTAAATATCTCTGTGATATATTGGTGTGAGTCCTTCAGATGCACACTTAAAAGAGGTAGAGCCGACTCACACAGTAGTGCTACTTTTGTGTGCTTGAGGAATCTCCACAATGATTTCCATAGTGGGTGTACAAACTCATAATCCCATTTCTGTTCCAGATGGCAGTTTGTACAGACATTACTCTCCACATCAAAACAAACAGCCAATCAGAGTTCCCCTTTCCCCATGTTTCCACCAACATCCATCGTCATTTGTTTTCTTGCTGTTGGCCGTTCTAAATTGGTTGACATAGAATCTCAAAGCAGCTTTCATTTGCATCTCACTGATGGATAAAGTTATTAAACATTTTTCCAAATATTCATTAGACATTTTTTAAGAACTGGCTATTCAGTTCATTAGGCCATTAACTGATGGTATGAGTTGGGTTTGTGTTAGATGCTGAATGTTAACCCCATGTCTGGTGCTGACATATTTCCCCCCATTCTGCAGGCTGTCTCTTCACTTGTGATGGTCTCCTTTGCTGTGCAGAGTCTAATGTCATGTGACCCCATTTGACAGATCTTGGGGTTCATTCCTGTGTTATTGAAGTCCTGGATAGAAAATTGTTGCTTATGCCAATATCATGAAATGATCTGTTTTCCTCTAGAAATGTCAGAGTTTCTGGTTTTCCATTAGAGTCTTTGATTCATGTTGAATTGAGAATTTATAAAGGTGAAAGATAGGGATCTACTATCACTCTTCCGTGTGGAAACCCAATTTCCCAGGCCCATTGGCTCCAGAGGCTCTTGACTACTTGCTCAAAAATTAAATGGCTATAACTTAGTGGTTTATTTATGGGCATTTATTCCATGTCTGCTTTTGTGCCAGTGCCATGCTGGTTTGTTACTATGGCTCTGTAACATAACTTGAGATTGGTTATTGTGATTTCTTCAGCACTGATCTTTCTGTTAAGGATTCCTTTGGCTATTTGAAGTCTTTTGTGCTTCATGTGAATTCTAGGATATTTCTTTCTAGTTCCTTGAGGAATGTCTTTGGGATTTTGATGGGGGATGCTCTCAGCAAGATACCCATGTTCACAGTATTCATTCTGCCAACTCATAAGTGCCAGAAGCCTTTCTATCTTCTAGTATATTCCTCAATCTCTTTGTTCATTGCCTTCTTAAAGTTTTCGTTGGAACGATATTGTACCTATGATTGACAGCAGTGTTTACTTCTTCAGGCCACAACAATGTGTCTGTCAGCTTCTCATACCATGGGGTTCCATTTCTGTTCCAGATGACAGATTCTACAGCCATTAATCTTCACAGCAAAACAAACAAACAAACAAACAAACAAAATTCTCTGCCCAAGGGCAACCTCTTTCCAAAATCATTAGTCTTTACTCACTTGCTTAGAGTTTTTGCTTATTGAAGAGTTCTGCGGATTCATGTTACATAGTTCATATGGTCATGTGTGATGGGATGTCATGGGACAAAGTCCTGCAGAAACTTCCCATTGCCTGCAAACGTTTCCTAACACTGTTCTTGAATCGGACTGGGTGTACAGATGTATGCTGTGATGACGAGGTCTGGTGATCCCGTAGCTGCCATAAGACTGCCTGACTTAAAAGTAAAAATTAGGTACAATATATATAACATATACTAGCAAACCCAGCTTTTTCTTTTTTCATGCATTTATTAAAATATTCATAGAAGCCTGAGAATGTAAAGCAAAGAGGCACAGGTCACATTAAATAGCTGCTGGCAATGCACCCAGAGGAGTTTTGACTAAGAGAGAAAAGGTCTCTAAACAGAAGAGCCAGGAAAAGGATTTAGGGACCTGATGCAATGTCCACCAATGCCATTACAGATCCTACCAGCCAGCGCACTTCAGAGTACCTTCCTGACCACAAGACACGGGTACCCTACTTACATATCAAATAGCTTTTCTGAGTGACAGAGACATTTATCAACACTTTTGACTTTACCAATAACTCTTCCGTGCCATTTTTCTGCATGATCTGACTCTTAGGAGTGGGACACACATGCAGACAGAACACCACATCTTGGAAGAGACTGATAATCAAAAGACACAGAAAGGGAGAGAGAGAGAGAGCTGAGAAGTCTGTGCTCTGGGGAGACGTGCTCATTCTGAGGGAGAGACAAGTTGAGTACTCTAGCAGGAGGAGGATGGTCTGTTCTCATTATAACAGAATCACACCAGGAAAATTGCCAGGAATTTGGCACAGGGCTGTTAGCATCTCTGTCCGACAGGACGGGGAGCTGCATTAATTCATAGATGACAAGGCTACGGTGATAAAGTAAAACTGACCAGGAATCTGTTCATAATTCTGCCTCAGTAGCCAGCCTGTGCTTTTATGGAAAGAAACAATGTGAGCTGTGCCGTGATCCCACAGCATAAAAAGAACAGCAGTTGATAAAAAATAATAATAATACAAGTACTAATTTGAAAGCATAACCTATGGAAGATGCTAGAAAATCCCAAGAGAAATCACATCACAGCAAAGCTACCTCCAGCCAAGAGAGAAGCTCACAGAGACGGATGCTAGAAAGGATAAGAAACAGAAAATGTGAAGAAAACAGCCCAGAATTGACAGTGAAAGCAATAAAAGCCATATTTTTGCTGAAAGTACTACCAGGACATGACACTGTGGACAAATTACAAAAGTGTCAGAATTCAGCCCAAATGAAAATGTGAAGTGTTGAAAAAGAAAAGTTACACAAGAAGAGAGACAATGCAGAGTCAGAGAGACTGTCTGTCTGTCTGTCTGTCTGTCTGTCTGTCTGTCTGTCTATCTATCTATCTATCATCTATATATGTGTGTGTGTCAAATACCAAGAAAAAATACAACAAACAAACAAACAAAAACCTTACACTGGAAAATCTTTCTCAGCATTTTCTTACAATGAATGACAGATGACAATAAAGAGACTTTTTTAGGTAAGTCCAAAGTTAAACTCAAAGACTAATTCAATGATGAGCAGTAATAGTTCCTGACAGCAACAGAAAAGTCTTTTAGATCATAGAATATCCAAGTAATATGCTAATGTGTACTTTCTTAAATACCGCACATGCACAAATTAATCAATGTAACAAAATTACACGAAATGAGACAATTTTAAAACGCACATCAAACAATTCTGTACCACTTGACAGGTAGCACTACATACAATTGCTCACTATTCTATGGTTAGAACAGGAAGTAACAGGCACAAACTCATTATTTAAGGACACCTAGTATAATTCAGAAACAGTGACCTAATCCTAAAAGTGCACGTTTTCAGAAGGGAGGTTGCCCTCTGCTCCCTGCTGAGCTGCCAGCACGAATGAATTTGGGCACACATCCTCCGCACTCAGGACCAGCATGTCAGAGAGTTTTTGTTTGAGGCTCCTTTTCGGCACCCTCTTCATTCCCAGCCTTTGTCACCCGTGTTACTAACTTGGGGTGTGGTGTCTCTTCTCGGCCTCTTCCTTCCCATCTGATCCTGGGCTACTGCGAGTAGTGAGGTTTGGTCCACAGCTCACCCCACGCAGGCCACTGCCATCCGTGAGTTCAGGCACATGGCTTCTTCCTGCTCATTCTCTGTTCCACATTCGCACTGCCAATGACCGGTCACTGCCCCAAGTATCTCAAAGACTGAATGAGCAAAAACCATGAGCACAAAAACCAATTACCCAGCACTGTTCCAAATACTCGCTGAACACAGGCACAGAGGCCTGACCCATGCACTGTCTCAGATGGTAAGGGGCATGGAAACCTTAGCCAAGCTGTCTCCCCCAAGAACGACCAATTCCATCACAGAGAATAATGAACCTGACCTCGGGGAGCAAGGTACTCAGCCTTCTTCCTTCAGAGCCTCTCTTCCCAGAGAATTTCCTTGTACCTCAAATCCTTAATACTTAATATCTGTTTTATTCATGTCTATGCACACATGCTACATGTTGGCACATTTAATTATATATATTATATATAACATGTATATATAATATATATGTAACATATATATATATATATATGTATATAAAACACTACCAGACATAAAAGTTCAGATAGACCTCAGTGCAATAGTAATGGGAAACACATAAAACATTCTAACCAGTCTAATAGGTTATTTAGACCAAATCAAAAAAAAATTAACAATCATGAGATGTAAGTGATACTATAGATCAAATGGACTTTTATATTCATCCACAGAATATTTTAAGCAACACCTACAAGACAATATTTTTATCAGCCAGTGGATATTTTCCAAAATGTGTATGTCAACATACAAAGTAAATTTTAACAAATAAAAGAAAGTTAAAATAATTTCTTATATTTTATCAGATCATAATGTAATAAAACTAGGAATTAATAGCAAGAGAAACCTCACAACCATACAAATACATGGAGATTGGGCGGTTTGAATGATTGGAGAGTCATCACCTAAAAATTATGGGAGAAATGTTGATTCCTAGAATCAAATGAAAATAAAAATACAGCATACAAGCATCTGTGGTATACAATTGGAAACGTATAGCTAGGAGATGGAATATAACATTCATTTGCTATTAATTGAGGATTTGAACCCTGGACCTGGGCTGTGCTGAGGGTTTGGGGTTTGTGTAGTACTGTTCCTCATGCTTATTATCAAGTTTTGGCAAATCTAGAGAGTCAGATTTATATCAACCACTGCTCCAGCTGCCAGGCAGTGTTTGAGACATTCACAAAGAAATGAGAAATGGATATGAAGACTAATGTCATCCGTCATCCGAAATACCTGTCCAGAGCAGTCTCCCATGAATATATGTGCAAAGCTAAAATGCAGCCGGGCATGGTGGGCACTCCTTTAATCCCTGCACTTGGGAGGCAGAAGCGGGAGGATCGTTATGAGTTCCAGGTCAACCTGGGCTGGAGCGAGACCCTGCCTTAGAAAACAAAACAAAACAAAAAATGTTTAGGGAGTTGCGTCTTTATTTGAGACTCACATTTTATCAACTTCCTGGCAAAGCTAGTGGGTAGAGGGAGGGAGTAAGAAGCACAAAATATAAGGAAATACCACTCTTACAGGATGTGATTCAAGACATTATTCGGTAATTAAAGATGCTCTCTGCCTACGGTGCCATAACAGCTCAATGCGGAGAATAACAAATACAGACAAGGGGTATTTCACATCTCCATTAGCATCTTTGGGTTCCAGACAGAAAACTGAACTCGAAAACATGCTTCACAAACAGATACCAACTGCTACATTCAGGGTGGATGGATTATTTTGCATTCGTGGCAAATTCTGCCATTTCATCCTGTTATGTTACGATGGAATATCCTGAACCACCTCCTCACTGTGAAAAATTGAACATCTGCTCCTATCAGACACTGTTTAATGATGTCTGCCAAACTTAATGCAACTTCCACCTGACACTCATCACTTAGGCTTTAAACACCATCTTATACCCCCAGTGTTCCTTCAGTGCTCCAACGTTGTTTTGATCAACTGAGCCCTGCAAAAGAATTAATTCACTCACTAAATGTTATCATATGCTCTCCACTCGATGATTATATATATGTATGTATATATATATATACATTTCATATATATATATGAAAAAGCGAATTATAAAGATTTCTATTTCCTGTATGAATCAAGATATCAGAATACCGCTTTCATATGATTACAGCTCTATTCTATTCGTCTTTCCTTTGGGGATTAAATGTTTCAAAGGGAAAGAAAATGGCTCTGTCTGATGACTATTCAATGATGATAACTTAGACACTTGCTTTGTTCAACAGAAAGGATCCACAGGATCCATTTTGCTTTATCTCAAGAATTTTAGCAAAGAATGTTAACACAGCAAAGAATATATTTTAGCTTTTGCAACTCACATTATGTTACAAATTGTTATCATTCTTCCTTCGTATTTTAATCAAAAAAGCAAAGACATGTGTATAGTACATCCTAACTTTTATGCTGATTGCTCTATTCAGACATGTTGATTTTTAATTTTGGTATTTTTGTTTTGAAGAAATTTACACATTTCTTCTAGATATTTTTGTTTATTGTTGAAATATTATTGTGATGGTTAAGTTTTGTTGTCAACTTGACCTTTCGAATAATCTTGGGTGGGTCTCTGAGGACGTTCACAAGAAGGCAGCCTGCTCAGTAGGGGCAGGATGTAAAGAAGCTCAAAGAAGCTAGAAGTAAACATCCTTTCCTGTGTGGGCCGTGCACAAAGGAAATTCCAGAGACTCAAGAAGCCATTAAGTCTGGGGAAGGGTTGCAAGACCCCACCCTAAGCCTATATAAAGGAGAAGAAATTCTCTTTGGCCCCTCCTGCCTGTTTGCTGTTTTGTGTATATGGTGTTGGTGATGGGTCTTTCTCTCTGCTCGAACCCATGAAAGAGGGCCAGCCTCTTTCGCTGTTAAGGAACTTCTCCTCAATCTGTAGTTTCAATAAATACTTTCCTCCCCCAAATTGTGCCTGGTGTGAAGATTCATCCCAGCGGTGTATGGCTGACTATGACAGTTATACTTCTTTTTTATACTTTTTTTGTTTTGTTTTATGAGGTAGGGTCTTGCTGTAGCCCAGGCTGACCTGGAATTTTCTATGTAGTCTCAGGAAGGCCTCGAACTCACGGCAATCCTCTTACCTCTGCTTTGGGAGTGTTGGGATTAAAGGTGTGCACATACTTCTTTTCTTTTTAAAATTTTCCTCAAATAAGTAATTTATGCCCTTTTTAATTGTCAAAGGGTTTTTGGCTCTTTGATATATTTCTGATCAGGCTTGTCCATTTTTTACTTAAGGACTTACCTTTGTGTAGGGGCAGCTGAGAGAGGATCTCATGTAGCCCAGGCTGGACCCAAACTATATAGCTGAGATGACCTCGAACTCCTGATCCTCCTGCCTCTCCACCTTCAAAAAACTATAATTACAGGTGTGCACCACCACACAGCTAAAAAATCTTATTATTTAGCTAAATTCCGATTTTTTTGAAATGACTTCTTCCCAGATTAGGAATTTGTCTATTTCTCCTTTAATCAGCTTTGCTTTCTATAACAACTCTGTCATTAGGCTCGTCATGTTTTCTTAATGGGCTCATCTGATCAGTTTCTTTATGCTGCTTTGCTCTACCTGCTTCCTGTCAAAAAGCAAATTCTGGGATATCATTTTTCATAAATTGATTCCCAAAGTTCTAGCATCATTGGGCGTGTTTCCTGAAACAGCCCAGAGTTTGATTTCTTTAATCTCAGAATCTCTATACAGGATTAGGGGATTTGATTTATTTACATTTACCAAGAACACTGCCATGAAGGAATTATGCTTCCCTCATCATCTTTATATTTTGTCTCTATACCTTGTTCAGTTTGTATTTAGTATGGACCTCCTGAATGGTCTGGGACCAAAACATCTTAGTTGTATATAAATATTTATATTTATTTCCTACTACACAGTTAATATCACATGATCTTACTGGAAAATGACTAGATATCAGCCTATGCTGCCTTCCATTCTACATGAAAATAATTAAAGATTTTTTTTTCTAATAATGAACAATTATTTAATTATAACAGTAACATTTATGGATGAACTCTCCTTTCCTTTGATTTATTATGATTAATAGCTTTTTTAGGGTTTATTTTCTATTTGACCAGAATAAATGCTATTTTTTAAATATTTTATTTATTCATTTTTCAAGCACAGAGAGAGAGACAAATAATAGAGAGAGAGAGAGAGAGAGAGAGAGAGAGAGAGAGAGAGAGAGAGAGAGAGAGAGTGAACCAGGGCTATCACCTTGTGGGTCTGGCTTATGTGGGTCCTGGGGAATTGAACCCGGGGCCTTAGGCACTGGAGGCAAGTGCCTTAACCGCTGAGCCATCTCTCCAGCCCAACATGCTGTTTTTTATTGAGGTTTGTAGGTGATAAAATTTATCTTTATAAATATATCTTGAAATGGTTAATTTTGTCCTCTTAAATAGAAGGGTGGCTAAACACAACAATCTGAAAGTTTTTATCTTTCTGCATGTGTTGCCTTTAAAAAATTTGATGTCAGTCCACTTCTTTTTTTGAATCTTTCTGTCTTTGAAGTATGTTTCCATTTGAAGCTTTGAGAAATTTTGTTGTCAAGGGAAGGGTTTATAATCTCTTCCATTCTGCTATGCAAACTGGTTTCCAGTTTCAATGGTTAAATTTTGTTGTCAACTTGACCTGTTTAGTAATCCACAGCAATCTTGGGTGGGCCTCTGAGGTTGCTTCCAGGAAGGATTAAAGGGGGAGGTCCCTCCTCCAGCAGAGTGAGTGGCCCTCTCAGTAGGGGGCAGGATGTGAGGAAGCTCAAGGGGAAGGAAATCTCTTCCTTTTCCCCTTCTGTTTGCTGGTGTGTGTGTGTGTGTGTGTGTGTGTGTGTGTGTGGTGTTGGCAATGGCTTCTCTCATTATTTGGACCTGTGAAAGAGGGCCAGCCTCTTTTACCATATGGAAGTTCCTCTGGATCTATAACTTCAATAAATCCCTTCCTCCCATAACTTTACCTGGGTTTTGGAGGTTCCCCCCAGTGTAGTGTGGCTGACTACAATACCAGTCAACCAACCTTTCTACTTCTGAGTTATGGGGAATTGTCTCCTGTTCTTTCTGTTGTTTTTCCTGTTGAATTTTCTTCTTTGAGATGCTCTTATTTGAAAGATTTTGAAACTTTTCCATTCCTCAGTTATGAGGGGAAGATTCGAGGAGTACTAACAGCTACTCACCTAGTGAAGGTGAGGTTAGAAATAGATCAGAGAATAAGATCCAGAAGGCTTTGTATAAAGCCTTACAGAATAGCCTGCAGCTCATTATAATTCTAAAACGCACCCTAGAAATTGGCACTAGATATATGGAGACTTAAGATGCGGAGACGTGTAACATAGGTAGACCTACAGGGAGCAGGGCATGCCTGGAAAAGCCCAGAAGCCCACCCTAAGGTAACATAAAAACCCTGACCTTTTGTATAGTGCAACTATTGAGGTGATAAACTCTTTCTGTCCTGGTCCACCTGACCCCCCCACCCAAACGTACAATTTGTCTCTGCAACTGTGTGTCTCTGCTCAATTCTTGGTTTAGGGACACAAGAACCTAGACCCAGTCCCAGCAGGTGCCAACTGAGCCCTGATATTGGAGGAACTTCTCACTCTTCCCAGCAGCCAAAGCAATAGGAAGAGGCTCGTGTACCTGCTGGTGGAAACAAGTCCTCTGCAGGGCTTCTGAGGAACCTGGCCTCCAAACTGACTGTAGAGACCTTCCAAGCCTATCTCCATAGGTAGTGGCCATCTTCTCCTGACCTACTTTGACCCAACTTGCCTATCAACATAATCCCATCTCTCTTCTTTTTTTTAGGTATTCTAAAAGTTCCATCTCCCTGAAAAATTCTTCCCTCCCTGAAACTCCTTCCCCCACTATACACTTATTCACCTTCTCTTATGTTTGAGTCACCATGTGAGACTTCAACTACATGGAGAAATACTCTGTACAGAAAAAAATGATCGGCACTGAGGCTTTAGGGTCCCTTGACTCCCCAAAGCCTCTGGATGAGAAGGCACTCAAGGTTCTAAACCTTGACGACTCTTTTCTGGTCACTTCATCTTTTTCAAAGGAAACCGATTTTACCTTTTCTTTTTTTTTTAATCACTTTTTAAAAAAATTTTTTTTTATTTTATTCATGTTCAAGCAGAGAGAGAGGAGAGAGAGAGAGAGAGCACTAGGACCACCACCTTGTGGGTCTGGTCATATGGGTCCTGGGGAATTGAACCCAGGGCCTTAGGCACAGGAGGCAAGTGCCTTCACCGCTGAGCCATCTCTCCAGCCCAAGGAAACCGATTTTAAATCCCATCTCTCAGTTTCCAAACCCTTATCCTCAATTCCCTTTTCAAAAGCCTTAGTCGTAGACTTTCCAACATGGTGAAACTGTCAAGACCTCTCCATGAGCGTATGTCGCTAACAGGAGTACACCTTGCATTGGCTTTGTTTCGGCCACCACACAGCTACGCACTGAAAAAGATGAAAACGGCCCAGAAGAAAGAGCAAAGAGAAGACAGAGACAGAGCTATCATGACATGGCTGAGACGGTCCCCAGCAGGAGGGAACCCCCAGGCCAACAGCCTCAGCTGCAAGTAATCACGGGCAGAGATGAATGCTGTGACCCAAGGTCATTAACCTGGGTGAAGGGGACGGCACAGGATGATAATGAATATGTTGACAGAAGAATAATATAACCTCATCTGGTAGAGACGGGGGGCATTAGAATTCAGGCTGCTAGATAGGAGAGTGTGGTGACATTATTTATAGCGACAATGCAGAGCTGTGACAGAGATCCATTGTAAACAGGGCCATCCAAGGCAGCTGCTTTCCATTAAAAACATACAACGCCCGAGAGTTTGGGAAGGGCAGCATCGGAAGAGGCTGTCATCGTTGCTAAATCTGAAACTCATTTTTATTTCCATTTTCTAAGCAAGCTTTCTACTTTTTTTAACCAGCAAATTAGAAAAAAAATATTAATAAAGTGTGGCTCTATTTAAAGCTCTTATTACTTGAAAATAGGCCAAGTAACACATTTCTCCAAATTCAGGGAAATTCTGTATAAGGTACTCTCTTTAAACCCCCACAAAAATATTTATTGCTATAAAAAGCCTTAATTCCTTAGTCAATTAAGAAATTGCCATTCTCAGAGGAGAAGTTTTACTTTCTATGAAAATGTGTTAAAAGGTCATCAAGAGCAATACGAATCTGATTCTAAGTGAAAAGAGGCTCCTGATATCTTGAGGGTGAAAACGTGAATCATGAAACATGACCTAGATAAATCTCTACATATCTAGTGCCAATCCCGACTTGCAAAATCCCAGGATCTTAAAAAAGAGGAAAGTATGGAACTGGGGATTCAGGGTAATATGCACCGGATGCCGTACTCTTGGGCTCCCAAGAAAAGATGCGCAATGGGACCGATTGACGGGGAGGCTGCTAAAAATAGAATCTAGGTAATCCAGAATGGTGTATATTTGTTAACCTATACTGATCTCACTCTCTGATGGAGATTGTGTTTGTATTTTTCAGGATGCAGTGAGAGAGCTGTGGCCCATATAACCCTACCAACCGACCGCAGCCAGAAAGCTGAGATCCTGGCAAGAGATGAGCCACCACAGTCATATGGTGGAGGATCCATATGGAACCCCACAAGGAATGACGGGATGAATAAGGGACCCACAGCCACAGCCATTCAATCACCTCAGGATAAGCCAGTGGGACAGAAACCAAAGATTCTTGACCCCTAAGCTCACAACATTAAAGCAGCCTTAATACCCACCCACCACGACTCAGGGAACTGAGCGGAAGAGGGGGCGGAAAGATTGTGAGAGCCGTGGTGGGGGAGACTATCCAGAGGCATGGCACCCCTCAGTAACAACACACTTGGGTCAGGTGAACCCAGCTGAATACTAGGCTACCCATGGTCCCCTGCCACAAGGACTGATCCAGAAGGCACACGGAGGAGGATATCCAGCTGACTGTGGATGGGGAGGG
>PVHP010037710.1:6443-17336 GCA_004024765.1 Zapus hudsonius
TATAGCCCAGTGCTGGGGTGGACATGGAGGATCCTGGGGCTCTCTGGCCAGCCAGTATAGCCCAGTGCTGGGGTGGACATGGGGGATCCCGGGGCTTGCTGGCCAGCCAGTTGATAAATACTAGGCCAATGGGAGACCCTGTCTCCAAGGAAGTCAACAAGGTTCTGAGGATGACACCTGAGGTTTCCATCTGGCCTCCACACACCAGGAACACACATGCATACATGTACCTGCACACACACACACACACGTGAATCAAAAAGTGTAAAAATAAAGTAGGTAAGAGGTGGCAGACAGAATGTAAAAGCGAAGGGGAAGAAGGAGTGCAGAAACACTGTCTTCTGAGCACAAAGTGACCGTTGCACTCGGGGTCGGGGTCTCACTGCAGCTGTTGTTACCTGAACAAGACCTGGACAATATCAGGCCCAACAACTTGTCATCAATTATGGGGGAGGGAAAAAAAACCAAAAAACTGACATCAAAATAGAGGGACTAGCCGGGCGTGAGGGCTCACACCTTTAATCCCAGAGGAAAGAGGATCACCGTGAGTTCGTGGCCAGTCTGAGACTACAGAGTGAATTCCAGGTCAGCCTGGGCTAGAGCGAGACCCTACCTCAAAAACAAAAACAACAACAACAAAAATAAATAAAAATAAAAAGTCTTACTAAATGAAGCCCAGCTGGTCATTAGATGGGTAGAGAACAGGATGACTTAATGAACCCCCCCCCCAATCATCAGTCAGCTTTGTGCGGTCAATGGTTTTCCTGTCCACATAACACCGTGCTGGCCCCTGACCTGGGGCTCACACGGCGTGGGCACGCCATAATTATTTGCTGGGTGAGTGATTTTGACTAATTAACAGTCATGAGCACATCAGCTGGAATTAGCTTCATGGAGTTGCAGGGAGACAGGTACCACTGTGAGCGGTGTACCCCAAACCACCGAATGTTACAATACGGGAGGCAGAGCCTTAGGGTGCCAAGTTCATTCTTGCCAATGGTGTGACATATGCCCTTGAGAGAAGACTTGGAAGCCCCACGTCCTAGTTTCATAAAAAATAAACTTTCTTTTTGCTAAAGCTTCACATAGACTCTAAATGAGCTCTCTGAGGGAGGAAGCAGAGACTGTCTGCCTTCGTGGGCTTATGGGAACCCCTCCTGTGGAAGATAGCTTGGTGGAGTCTGCTTCCTCCCCACCTAAGGATGGCCCCTGGAGGAGGGTAATATAAGATTTCTGGGCTGGAGAGATGGCTCAGAGGTTAAGGTACTTGCCTCCAGTGCCTAAGGCCCCGGGTTTAATTCTCCAGGACCCACATAAGCCAGACCCACAAGGTGGTGGCCCTGGTGTTCTCTCTCTCTCTCTCTCTCTCTCTCTCTCTCTCTGCTTGAAAATGAATAAAACAAAAAAGAAATGAATTTAAAAAAAGAAAGAAAATATTTTAAAATATATGGTCAGCTAATTAGATCAGAGGCAGTTAATTGGACACCTGACCCCCACGTGGAAATTCTACACCTAGCCTCTGTGAATTGGTCTTTTCTGATGGTTTCTGGGAGACCGAGTGGGTAAACTGGAAGCCAAGGTTTCAGACAAAAAAGCCCAGGCTGTGCAGACAGGGGAACACCGAAGAGAGGCAGGAAAGGCTTTGCCATCCCAGAGAGGGACCGGAAGGTTGCCGCATCTTCCCACCTACAGGGACAAGTTGTGCCTTCTGCCACAGGACTGTGAGAAAGCCTGGCTCACGTGAACTCTCCTGATTGAGACCTGTTTCTCAGCCTCCTTGCTCCTGCCTGCTCGTGCTCTCTGCAGGCCTAGCGGCCCATAGATGACTGCACACGCAGTAAGCATGTGCAAACCCTCCCTTCCACAGTGCACCCCGTCCCAGGTTACTGGAGAAGGTCACACCTGGAAGGGTGCCGGCCAGAAACACTAGCAAACGAAAACCTGACAGAAGCCACCTTGATCAACAGAGAAACTTGGATCATTTCTGTCTTCCTTGTATCTCTCCAACCTACATGAATGAGATAAAATATACACAACCGACATTCCAGAAGAGACTATTTTTTAAAGATATTTTTAAAAAATTTAAAATGTTTTATTTATTTGAGAGAGAGAGAGAGAGAGAGAGAGAGAGAGAGAGAGAGAGAGAGAGAGAGAGAGAGAATGGGCACACCAAAGCCTCCAGCCCCTACAAATGAACTCTAGACGCATGTGCCACTTTGGGCATCTGGCTTTATGTGGATCCTGGGGAATTGAACTTGGGTAAATGTCTTAACTGCTAAGCCATCTCTCCAGCCCTGAAATTATTTTTATTTATTTACGAGAGAGAGGGGGGGGGGAGTACCAGAACCTCTTGCCACTGCAAACAAACTCCAGACATATGCCACTTTATGCATCTGGCTTTGTAAACAACCACCTTTAATTACTGAGCCATCTCCCTAGTCCCGAAGCTCTGGGAAACTGAGGCACATACCTTCCTTGAAAAGTCCTATACACTGGGAGTGGTGGCTCATGCCTATAATCCCATTGCTCAGGAGGCTGAGGTGAAAGATGACCGTGAGTTCCAGACCAGCCTGGGCTACAAAGTGAGACAGTTCTATCTCAGAAAACCAAAAAGGATAAAGTGGGCGTGGTGGCTCATGCCTATAATCTCAGCACGTGGAGGAGAAGGCAGAAGGCTCCGAAGTTCAAATTCACGCTCAGTTCATGCAAGTTGAGGTCAGCCTAGATTACATGAGATCCTGAGGCAAACACATGCACAGGGTGCCTGTGATCTGGGTGATCTGGGGTACCTTCCCTTGGCCCCCCCTTTCCCGTAGGGTAACACCAATACCTCCCTCTTGTGGGGGATTTGTGTTCAGGTACATTTGGTAGGAGAGAGAATAAAGGCCAGTTTGGATCAGTGTTGAGTGAAGTGAAGGTCAGTCTGTCCTTGAACCGTCAGAAGAACCCCTATTTAGTCTCTCGTGTGCATACATAATGAGGCATACATATGCTTAAATTATGGGATGGATGCCTGCACAGTGGAGATTTCCAAGTTCTATATGGGCCCATCTGCCAGTCTGGGTAAGTAAGGATCCGCCTCATTTCCCCCTGCAGGGCAGGTCCTCTCTCTACCGTCAACTCATAAGCAGAACCCTAGGAAAGAACGTGTTTGCTCCAGCCCATTCCTGCCCTGAGAAACGCAGTCTATGCTGTTACTCTCGCTTTTAGTAAATGCGCTTTCGCCTCTCTGCTGTGTCTTGTTCAAAGACAAAGAAACGAAACAGCAAGTCATGCAACACTTGAAGACTCCCTTGAGTCTCAAAAGCAAAATGGGAAATAAGCCATTAAAAAGTCATATAGGGCTGGAGAGATGGCTCAGCGGTTAAGGCACTTGCCTCCAGTGCCTAAGGCCCTATGTTCAATTCCCCAGGACCCACATAAGCCAGACGCACAAGGTGGTGGCCCTGGTGTACTTTCTCTCTCTCTCTGCTTGAAAATGAATAAATAAAATGTTTTTTAAAAAATCAAGTCATATAAAGGCCTCTCCTTAGGGAAAGGAAAAATGGTCCTTTCTGGTGAGAGCTAACCATCTCTGGACAATCATGACTCCTGGTGGCCTTGTGTAACAGTTCCAATATGAATAATCTAGGTCTCTCTCTGCCCTGATTTCTGATGGTGCTATAAGGTCACCCTCTCAAACATGGGTCCCCATATATGAACGTCTAGGGCATGGAGAACCTTCTTGAAAACCGTATGACTAACACTTATAAAAGGATGCAGAGTCACTCCCTGGGAACAGTTAGGACAAGTCAGGGCTGGGAATCAGTAACGGAGCAGAGCCAAGCAGAGGCAGAGCTGACTGAAGAGAGAAAAACAGGCCCAAGAGAGATGTCTTGTCAGTGTCCCCAGAGAAGAAAGGAGCTTGCAGAGCCTGCACGGCTAGCTCCCCAAAGCTACTCAAGGACGGCACCAGGCAGAAGAAGTCGGTGTGTTTGGGGGTCCAACCTCAGCCAAGGTCCACGGAGAGATTCAAGTAAGTGTTTCCCAGTCACTGAGTTCCTTGAGCCTGGGCAGGAATTTCAGTGTGAAATCAGAGACCCCAAGCGGGCACATGTGGGAACCCCACACACAGGAGAAACAGAGCGATAACAATACCACACGACACCCTATGGGAAAGCCAACGTGGTAAAAGGCAATTGATTGCCTCACGTCTGTCACCCATAAATTAAGATTGTAAAATGTCACAGGCTGTCCTTCCAATTAGTTTTCTTTAGTGACTATAAAGACAGCCAAGTGAGCTGGGCGTGGTGGCACACGCCTTTAATCCCAGCACTCAGGAGGCAGAGGTAGGAGGATCGCCTTGAGTTCAAGGCCAGCCTGAGACTACATAGTGAATTCCAGGTCAGCCTGGGCTAGAGTGAGACCCTACCTCGAAAAAACAAAAAAACAAAAAAAAGACAGCCAAGTGAAAAAAGAGAGGCCATTTAAAATCAGGCACGCTGAGAGTTGGTGCTCGCCTTTAATCCCAGCACTCAGGAGGCAGAGACAGGAGGATCCCTGTGAGTTTGAGGCTGCAGGCAAAGGTGGTCACAGGGAAAATTCCAGTGGTCAGAGGATAATTAAGAATAGGGAGAGATGGTTCAGTGGTTAAGGCACTCGCCTGCAAAGCGCAATGACTGGAGTTCGATTCCCCAGTACCCAGGTAAAGCCAGATGCACAAAGTGGCGCATGTAGAGTTCATTTGCAGTGGAGGGAGACCCTGATGCGACCAGCCTTTCTCTCTCTTTCTCTCTTTCTCTCTCTCTCTCTCTCTGTCTCTCTGCTTGCAAATAAATAAACAAAAAAAAAAAACCAGGGAACCCAATAGCTGGAAAGATAGCTCAATGGTTTAAGGCACTTGCTTGCAAAGCCTGTGAACCTGGGTTTGTTTTATTTATTTATTTTTCAAGCAGAGAGATCCAGAGAGAACACCAGGGCCACCACCTTGTGGGTCTGGCTTATATGGGTCCTGGGAAATTGAACCCAGGGCCTTAGGCACCAGAGGCAAGTGCCTTATCCGCTGAGCCATCTCTCCAGCCCATGAACCTGGGTTTAATTCCCCAACGTTTATGTAAAGCTGGACTCAAAGTAATGCATCTGTCCAACATTTGTCTATCATTCGTTTGCAATAACAGGAGACTGGTGTGAGCATGTGTGCTCACAATTCTCTAAAAGAATAGGAAACCCAAGTATCTCATTTTAAAGCTTGTGCGTCTCTTCGGTGTAAAATTCCTCCACCCCTTGAACAAATGCTCTGCTCACCTTTTTGCCTAAAATGATCAATTATGGTGGGGGGGTAAGCAATTACAGAACTCCACACCTGAGCTGGCCTGAAGGAGGAACAGACAGAGGCAGGATGAGACTTGAGTTCCCCGGTGGGATTGAGCCTCTGAAATTCAGACATTCTGTCAGAAGCATGGGCCTCCCAGAATGTGGGTCAGCTACTCCCGAGGAAAGAAAAGCGGGTACTTGAAGGTCTTTCATTGCTTCCCTTGCAAACCAAGTGCCCCACATGAGTGCCCAGCAAGGTCTTAGGGCACCCAGGTTGCAGCGCGCAGAGGAGTTTTAGGTCACTAGGTCAGAACTGCTTTCTCTTTCTTTTTTCTTTTTTGGGCTCTTTCTCTTCCTTTCTTCCTTCCTTTCTTCCTTTCTCTCTCTCTGTTTCTTCCTTCCTTTCTCTCTTTCTTTCTCTCTCTCTTTCTTCCTTCCTTCCTTTCTTTCCACCTTTCTTTCTCTGTTTCTTCCTTCCTTTCTCTCTCTCTTTCTCTCTTCCTTCCTTCCTTCCTTTCTCTCTCTGTTTCTTCCTTCCTTTCTCTTTCTCTCTCTCTTTCTTCCTTCCTTCCTTTCTTTCTTTCTCTCTCTCTGTTTCTTCCTTCCTCTCTCTTTCTTCCTTCCTTCCTTCCTTTCTCTCTCTGTTTCTTCCTTCCTTTCTCTCTCTTTCTTTCTCTCTTCCTTCCTTCCTTCCTTTCTTTCTTTCTTCCTTTCTCTCTCTCTGTTTCTTCCTTCCTTTCTCTCTCTTCCTTCCTTCCTTCCTTCCGTCCTTTCTTTCTTTCTTCCTTTCTTTCTCTCTCTGTTTCTTCCTTCCTTCCTTTCTCTCTCTCTTTCTTCCTTCCTTCCTTTCTTTCCGCCTTTCTTTCTCTGTTTCTTCCTTCCTTTCTCTCTCTCTTTCTCTCTTCCTTCCTTCCTTTCTCTCTCTGTTTCTTCCTTCCTTTCTCTTTCTCTCTCTCTTTCTTCCTTCCTTCCTTTCTTTCTTTCTCTCTCTCTGTTTCTTCCTTCCTCTCTCTTTCTTCCTTCCTTCCTTCCTTTCTCTCTCTGTTTCTTCCTTCCTTTCTCTCTCTTTCTTTCTCTCTTCCTTCCTTCCTTTCTTTCTTTCTTCCTTTCTCTCTCTCTGTTTCTTCCTTCCTTTCTCTCTCTTCCTTCCTTCCTTCCTTCCGTCCTTTCTTTCTTTCTTCCTTTCTTTCTCTCTCTGTTTCTTCCTTCCTTCCTTTCTCTCTCTCTTTCTCTCTCTCTTTCTTTCTTTCCTTCCTTCCTTCTCTCTTTCCTCATGTTATTGGTTCTTAGCACTGTGGTCCTGCAGCCCCTGGGACCTTAGAGACGAGGGGAGTCATTCTAAGAATTCAACAGCAAAATCCACACCAAATGGATTAGAATTTAAGTTCTCTCGTGGGGGGCAGGGTTGAAGCAAGGTCTCCTGTATCTCAGGCTGCAATTGAGGATGACCTTGGACTTCTGATCCTCCTGCCTCTACTTCCTGAGTGCTGGAGTCACAGGCTTGCACCAAGCCAGGGATCAAACCCAGGGCGTTGTGCACGCTGGACAAGAAGTCGAGACAAGCGGATGAGCTCCACGCCCAGCCTCACAGAGAGACAGAGGGCTCTCTGCTAAGAGCCCATGGGTGGGGAGAGCAGAGGGCCCTGCGAGGTAACCCAGGGGCAACACCCATTTTCTCCAGAGAACCCCCCTGCCCTGCCAGGCCTGGGCCCCTCTGGACCCTCCAGCAGAACTCACGGGTCCTGTTGATGAGCTCCACGCTGCCAGGCAGCTCCTGTTGCGGCTTGTCCGGCTGCAGGCTCCAGTGGACTTTTTGGAGGCCCGAGAGATGTCCCTTCGGGTCACTTTTTCTTTGAGAGTAACTGGGAACCGGAAGTCCAATATGGATGGAAGGACAATCTGTGGACACAGCCCAAAAGAAGTGGGGGAGGCAGTCACTAAACATTTCTCCACGACTTCCAACGGTTCCAGAGAGCTGGGGCCACAGAAGTGTCTGGAATCCACGAGGTGCCTGGAGACACCCGAGCCGAGTGCTCTCGTCAGGACTCGTCCTCATCCACAGCAGTGGTTGGCGGTTGGCTTTACACTTGGCCTCAGCACAGGGTATGATGGGTCACAGACGTAGGCCATGATGCCCTGGCCCTTCTTTAACTAGTATGGGACATCACAAGCTGCCGTTATATCTCATTTTTACCAAGAACCAAGATCTACATGTCCAAGTTTCCAGTCAACCATTCACCAGGAAGGAGAGCTGTCAAGGCATTCTCAAACCTGACTTTAAAAACTAAAATTCTAAGCTGGGTGTGGTGGCTCAAGCCTTTAATCCCAGCATTTGGGAGGCAGAGGTAGGAGGATCGCCGTGAGTTCAAGGCCATCCTGAGACTATATAGTGACTTCCAGGTCAGCCTGGGCTAGAGGGAGACCCTACCTTGAAAAACCAAAAAAATTAAAAAAAAAACTAAGATTCTCAGGCTGGAGAGATGGCTTAACGGTTAAGGTGTTTGCCTGCAAAGCAGAAGGACCTGAGTTTGATTCCCCAGTGCCCACGTAAAGCCAGATGCATGTGTCTGCAGTTCGTTTGTAGTGGCTGGAGGCCCTGGGGCACCCATTCTCTCTCTCTCTCTCTCTCTCTCTCTCTCTCTCTCTCTCTCTCTCTCTCTCTCTCATTTGAATATTAGGATTACCAAGGACTCTAATAGCTTGTCACCAAGAAGCCTGATTGTGATGCAACCTGGATAGCACCAAGTGCTCAGCGGGCCTGTGCACAGAGTGGGGGAACAGAAGCTTAATACCTCTGCTATCTTTTTTTTTTTAATATTTTATTCATTTTCAAGCAGAGAGAGAGAGAGAGAGAGAGAGAGAGAGAGAGAGCATCAGGGCCACCACCTTGTGTGTCTGGCTTATGTGGGTCCTGGGGATTGAACCAGGGGCCTTAGGCACTGGAGGCAAGTGCCTTAACCGCTGAGCCATCTCTCCAGCCCACCTCTGCTATCTTGACTGAGTCGATTTTATTTTTTACTTTTTTTTGTTTTGTTTTGAGGGTCTCGCTGTAGCCCAGGCTGACCTGGAACTCAGTGTCTCAGGCTGACCTTGAACTCACAGCGATCCTACCTCTTCATCCAGAGTGCTGGGATTAAAGTCATGCGCCACCACACCCAACAACTTTAAAAATAATAAAATCTTAATGCAGTTTTACTTTTTTATTTTTTAATATTTTATTTATTCATTTTGAAGCAGAGAGATACAGAGAAAGATAGAGAGAGAGAGAGAGAGAGAGCGAGCACCAGGGCCACCACCTTGTGGGTCTGGCATATGTGGGACCTGGGGAATTGAACCCGGGGCCTTAGGCACTGGAGGCAAGTGCCTTAACCGCTGAGCCATCTCTCCAGCCCACAGTTTTAGATTTCCAGGATCATTGAGCCAAGAGTTCCTCTCCTTTACTTTGCCTTACCTGTTCCAAGTTTCTCCTGCTATTAATATCTTGCATTAGTGTGGTACAGTTGTTCTAATGAGAAGCATTGATACATTATCATGAATGACAGCCTTCAGTTTACATGAAGACTCGCTCTTCCAGATCCACCTATCTGTTGTGACAAATGCATAAAGACATGTGTCATAGTTTCATTGCCCTGAAAATCCTGTTTGGGGCTGGGGAGACGGCTCAGTGGATAAGACACTCAAACAAGAACTGGAATTTGGATCCTCAGCACCCATGTGAGATGCCTGGTGGGAGTGGTGGCCCACCTGTGATCTGAGCGCCCAGGGCAAGCTGGCTCGGTCGGCTAGTGGAATTCACAAACCCTGGTGCAAGTGAAAGACCCTGTCTCAGTAAGTAAGCTGGAGAGTCATCGAGGAAGACACTGAATCAACCGATGGCCTCTACACTCACACACGCACCGTGCCCGCACGCACACACACATGAACACACACATGCACACGCACGCAAACGTGCACATATGCATTGTGCCCACACACATGCACACACACACAAACTTCTCTTTGGCTCATCCACCTCTCCGTCGCTTGCCCAAATCCCTTCTGACTATCTCTCTCTTCAATTGGAGCTTCTCCAACGCGTCCTAGTTGGAGGGATACAGGATAAAGCCTTTCCTCAGAGGTTATTCCAGTTACCAATCTGCACATAAGTTTTATGCTCATGTTTTCATAGTTTGACAAGGAACATTTAAAATTTTTTTATTTAGTTGTAAGGAGAAAGGGAGAGAGAGAAAGTGGGTGTGCCGGGTTCTCTAGCCATTGCAAATGAACTCCAGATGAAAGTGCCGCTTTGTGATCTGGCTTTAAGTGGCTGCTGAGGGATTAGAACTTCAGTCACCAGGCTTTGCAGGCAAGTGTCTTAACCGTTGAGCCATCTTTTCAGACCTTGTCAGCTCATCTTTATGCCTGAATAATATTTCATTGTGTGGATGTGTCATACTTTATTCACTCTCTGTTAAGGGCTATCTTGCGGTAATTAAGATACAGCATCTATAAAGGTTTGCAGCTGGGCGTGGTGGGGCACACCTTTAATCCCAGCACTCGGGAGGCAGAGGTAGGAGAATCACCATGAGTTCAAGGCCAGCCAGTGAATTCCAGGTCAGCCCAGGCTAGAGTGAGATCCTACCTCGAAAAACAAAAAAACAACAACAACAAAAAAAAGTATATAAAGGTTTGCATGCAGACTTCTATATAGACAATTGTTGGCACATTTGGGTGAGTATCTGGGACCACAGTTTTAGGTTCATATGATATGTAGTTACCTTTAACAGGTAACTACAATAGTTGTAGTTGGCACTGGGTGCTGAAGAATTCACCTGTCCAAAAAGCAGCTGGTATAGAAAAGCTTCTATTTTGGTTTACAGTCTCAAAGGGAAGCTCCATGATGGCATGGGAAAGCATGGCATGAGCTGAGGCTGGACATCACCTCTGCCATAGCAGGTGGACAAAAGCAGCAGGAGCGTGAGCTGGCCTCTGGCAAGGGGGAGCTGGCTACAACACCCCAAAACCCAGCCAGGAACACACCTCCTCCAGCAAGGTTCCACCTCTCCAAACTGCAATCAGCTGGGGGGGACCAAGCACCCAAAACACATGAGTCTATGGGGAGCATCTGACTCAAACCACCATATAACAATGCTTAGCTTCGTGTAAAAATGCCATATGCTAACCATGCATGGAAACTCCCGCCTATAATCCTAGCACTGAGGAGGCTGAGATTGCGTATGCGCTGACATATTTGTGTGTGCTTGGGCTCTCTGGAAGTCTTCTTTAGTGAGATATCTTGTTTAGTTTGCTCGGTTAAATTTTTAGGGGGGGTGGGAACTTAGCTCAGTGATGGAGGGTTGCCTAGCAACCCCAAGACCCTGTGTTCAGTCTCCAGCACCAAAACAAAACAAAGAACATTTTTTGTTCATTTTTGAGTCTTAGGCTCGTGCCTCCAATATCTAAGGACCTGGGTTCAATTCCTTTGTTCCCACATAAACCAGATGCACAAAGTGGCACATGCATCTGGAGTTCATTTGTGGTGGCTAGAGGCCTTGGTGCACCCATTCTCTCTCTCTCTCTCTCTCTCTCTCTCTCTCTCTCTCTCTCTCTCTCTCTCTCTCT
>PVHP010037711.1:0-17230 GCA_004024765.1 Zapus hudsonius
CTCTTCCTGCCGCTGTTTGCAGTGCTGTGGCAGAGGTGATGTCCAGCCCTCTGCTCATGCCATCGTTTTCCCTGCCAGGATGGAGTCTCCCCTCGAGTCCGTAAGCCAAATAAACCCATTCCTCTACAAGCCGCTTTTGTTTGGGTTCTTCTGCGCAGCAACAAGAAAGCTGACCGCAACATGGGATATACCTGGATCAAAACATCAGAGTCTGCCCCAACCCCCACAAACTAATAATCATAAATGCTGTAAAATACAATGCATTCAGCTCAACTTTAAAAATCCCCACAATTTTTATTTCATCTCAATAATATTCAAATATCCTCATAATCCATGGTCTTTCAACTGAGCCAAAATACCAAAAAAATGGCACCAAATATTCACACTGCAAAAATAGCATTGAGCATGCCAAAGACAGTTTAAACCAATACAAGATTTAAAACAAACAGGGCAAACATCAAACTCTAACTCTAAGTCTGACAACAACCAGTAACTGCTCTCTGGGGTTCCAACTCCACCCCTCCAGCTCAGCTGCTCAGTCTGGAAAAACATCATTCAGTGCTGGAAGCTCTCCTTGGCAGTCATCCCATAGTCCTGGCATTCACTGGGTCTTCACTGCAAGCTATGGTTCATCCTAATGGCTCCAGGCAATCCAACACACCTCCTTCACACTATCCATGGCCAAAAATCATGTTGCAAATGCAATGACCCTCTCTTCCTACATTTGTTATATTTCATAGTACCAGGTGGGCTACCAACTTGTTAATTAAGGAGGGAACAAAGCCAACTTTGAAGAGCAGGAATCATCCTTCAGCATTCAGGCCCCTTATTTCAAGAGTCTGTATTCTTCCTGCTATCCCAATGCAGATTAGCTGGCCCAATCTCAATGGTTGTTATCTCTCAAACAATTGCAGCTGAATGGGCAGCAGTTTTGGCCCAAAGATTGTTTTTTTTTCCTCTGTGCCATTTCCATTTGCTCACAGTAGTATATTTCCATGTAAAGTAAGGCCACACAAGTTCTCAGGACACAGGCAGGCAGAATGCAGCAAGTCTCTCACAAAAACTGCTTCTGGCACAGTCCCAACAAAGCTCTTTCTCACCCTCATAAGCCAAACATCACAGCCCATAGTCCTTACTGCATTCAGGTCTTTCAACTCTGACCAGAAAGGTCCTTCTAGCTGTGTATTTATAACACTGCAAGGCATCTCTTAAGCCAAAAATAAATTTATAGAGAAATATTCCTGGTAAACTTAGATACAAAAATTGCCAATAAAATTCTTGAAAATCCAATCAAATAAAACATTAAAAATATCACTCATCTAAAGAAGCAGTTTTCATCCCAGAGACACATGGATGATTCAACATATGGAAATCAATAAACGTGATCATTTCAATAGATGCAGAAATATCCTTCCACAAATACAATGTCCCCCCCCCATGATAAAAAAAATACATTGAGAGACTAGGGATGGAAGGATCATACCTCAACATAAAGATGGAATACAAAAGACCTAAACCAAGTATCATCCTAAGTAGGAAAAAACTTGAAGCATCCCTACTAAGGTCTGAAATAAGACAGGGGTTTCCCAGTAATCGATCTGTTATAAATTTCCTTGGAAGTGGGTAGTTTAAAAAGCCCTCAGAAGACGCTCCCTTGAGAATCCAAAAACCACTTCCTCCTGCCCAATTGCATATGGTATATGAGAAGGAAAAATATGAGTGGATCCTTAAGCTTCAATAAATCCCTTCTGTATCCCATAAACTGTGCCTGGTCTGTAAATTCATCCCAGCAGCTGAAGCTAATTACTAGAGTTAATAAGAAAAAGTAGGATATTTACTGAGCTATTTATTATTCTTTTATTTGTTAATGATCCAAATTTCTTTCTAGTGTCAAAAACCTTCTTTCTTGATATCTTTTATTAATTCTTTCAGAATAGTTTTGCTAATGTGAGATTAGCAAGCAAGATCCATGGACCCCTACCCCTTGAGTGGGAGGTGTCTGTAGCCAGAGCTCAAACCTAGATGCAAAAACTGATTGGTCAGGTATAGACCAATCAGGTATCTCTCTGACTTAACTATTGGAAGTTTTAAAAGCTTCCTGAGAAAAGGGCCGCTCTCTTTTCTTCCACTTGGCATCCTAGAAGGAGGACTTTCATTTTCCAGGTAAGGCCCCTCACCCCAGCCCTTAAACTGGGGTGAGGGGGGAGCTCAGGATTCTTTCCCACATAAACCTTTCCCTCTTGTGATGTGAGCCCTCTGACACCTTTTCTTCTTTTGCTTGTTTGGCTGAGAAGCACAGATTTTACTAAAATCTCTCCCCAATTGTGTTCTCCCCACACTGGTGGCTGGAGAACTCTGTAACTCCCCATATTCCCTTAAATAAAGTCTTCCACCTTAATATCTGGATGTTTATGATTTTACTTCTTTAACTTTGTAGACAGGAATTCGGGTACACCTTAAATTTTGACGTAACTGGAATTTTTGCTGGGCTTTATCTAAATTCTAACCCCCAGCTCAGCCTTTACACTAACTCTAAGATTTCTTAGATTTTCTTCATCTGAGTTTTTTATTCAGGAAGGAGTAATTTGCTTGATGGGTGATTCTGATTTGTAAGTTTTATGATTTTGAAAATTTTGGTCCAGTTCCTACTCTCATCCATAGCTTCTGATGAGCAGTCAGCTCTCCATTGAATAACATTCCTCCTGTAATTAAAGTGACATCATTCTATGGTTAGTTTCAACATTCCTTGATTTCAGCATTTAGCAGTATGATGTGTCTGGGCATGGGTTTCTTTGAGTTTGTCCAATAATGGGTATGCTGACCTTGAATCTAAATTTGTTACATTATTCTGCATATTTTCTCTTTATCCTTTTTTTCCTTGAATTCTACAAAGACAAATAGATTTTTTTCTATGACATACTAAGTCCCTATAATTTCGTTCTTGTTTTTTTTTTTTTAAATTTTATTTATTCACAAAGAGAGACACAGAGACAGAGACAGAGTTTGCATTAGAATGGGCATGCCAAGGCCCTCCAGCCACTGAAAATGAATTCCAGATGCATATGCCACTCTGTGCATCTGGCTTTACATGGGCATTGGGGAACCAAGCCTGGGTTCTTTAGACTTTGTAGGCAAGTTACCCAACTGCTGAGCCATTTGTTCATGTTTTAATTACATACTTAAACTAGAAAACTTAGTGGATATATCCAATAGCATTACATTGAAATTCATTGATTCCACCTTCTCTCTCACCATTATTTTGTTGTTAACCTCTTCCAGTGAGTTTTTCTTAAGCTTTCATCAATTCTAAAATCTCCATGTGTTTCATTACCTTTTCTATTTCTTTGTTTGCCATTATCTTCCCTTTTCTCAAGAATGTTCATCCTTACTTATTTAAAGCATTTTTTCCCAAATAGCTCCTTTGAAGTTTTTCAGAGAATTTCAGGAATTGTGCAGTATTGGGGTTGGTGACAGTGGGTTATGATTTTCTAAGCAAGTAACGATTTCCTGGGGTACTGAGTGATTTTTTAACTACAATGTAGGTATTTTGGATTGCATGCTATGGAGCTCGTGTTCTTGTTTAACCCATATGAAGAATAAGAAAACCATTATTATTGTATTAGACTGTAATTAACCTGTGTTCAGGACACATGTTCTCACCAGCCTTCTCTATCTTGGCATTTTGTGGCAAGTCAAATTTCAAAGCATTTTTGTGCTACTTAAATCTGTCTACATTTACCACCCAATGGTCACCCTAGGACTTAAAAAGTGGTCTATCCTGTTTTTCAGGTCTCCAAGTTTGTGATGAGTTGCACAGGTCAAATTAGTGCACACTCACTGATGGATGAGTTAGAATTTCACAAAAAAAATAATAAATTCCTATCCCAGACACTTCTATTGCTATTATCTGTCCAGGGCATTGTGATTCCGTGGGGATTTTCTTTGTGGTCCTCTAGCCAGAAAAAAAGCCTGTGATTGATTTACCTTATCTTCCCATATACTTCCTGCCACCTGTGCTGTTTTTGAGACCAAATGACAGAAAGATAGATAAAGATGCAACAGGAGAGTTCAAGCACTTCTAGGGAGCTAAGCTGCTTCCATCACAGATTAAGATTTCTTTTCTCAGTGTTTCAGGCTACTGTGGGTTAATGTCATTCTTACTTCCTCCTCACTGGCTGCCCTGGGCATCCTTGTGCTTGCATGCAGCAAAATGGAGAAAAGTAAAATAGTCTGGGAGATATCCCAAGCCTAAGAAATAAGAGGCTACTTTTCTAGTTCTAGTGGTAGAAATAAATACCCAAGCCTGTTCTGATGTTTCAGGCTGCATTACAAAATGCTGAGAGATACTAAAGCAAAACATGGAGAAATGTGCCAGTTCAATGTCACTTTTAAATCTCGTCTTCTTTCTCCTTCTCTCAGCACTAATTATATTTCAGAACCCTGAAATAACTGCACCATATATTCTTTTCAAGTTTTATAGCTATATTAAGTGGAAAACACAAGTACAGGTGCTTACTAAAGTTCACCCAGTGCTTAGAACTACTCAGACATTTTACTTTTAGAGTCTTTGGCCTTTGTTTTGGACTTCTTTTTATATGAGTTAGACTAGAACAACTGTGTGATCATGGATTTTGTCTTTTTGCTTAATACGATTTTAATGAATGATTATGACTAAATAATTAACATGGGGTTATTGCATTTTTCAAATATTAAATCTATCGATCTAAAGCAGTAATGATTTTTTTTTACTTTTTTTATTTTTTAATATATATTTATTGTCCATAATGAGTTACATTATTTAGTGGGCAAACCATGAGTTTTTATCCCGAATTCCCCAATTCCCACCCCCATCCCTGATCAGTTGGATATCCTCCTCTGTGTGCTGTCTGTATTAGTCCTTGTGGCAAGGGATCCTGGATATCTTATAGTACTCATCCCGGTCTTCCTGGCCCAAGTCAGTTGTTACTGATGGGTGCTATGCCTCTGGACCGTCTCCCACACCACGGCTCTCACAATCTTTCCGCCCTCTCTTCTGCTCAGTTCCCTGAGTAGTGGTGGGTGAGTATTAAGGCTGCTTTAAGGCAAATATATGTAATTAACATATATAAGTAGATATACTGAAAAGTATCATATATTTTATAAATATTTAACTACAGTGTACTATAATTTCATTTATTCAACTTCTACAGAACAAGTGTTAACTATAAAGTAGTATGTATTCAGAGCTATAATAACCAAAACTATTTCACCTAGAGAGAAAAATTAAGCCAGGTAGACTTCACAAAAGCTATTCAAAGAGACAAAACTCATCTATCCACTTTAAAGAACTTGATGGGTGATTCCGAGTTGTAAGTTCTATGATTTTGAAAAATAGTTTGAAACATAAACACTTTAAAGAGTTTAATCTTTAAAGGAATTAACCTGTAATTTTGGTGAGTCATTCCCATTAGTACTAGGTGTAATGGGGTTTGTTACCATGTAGCCTATGTGTGACAGCTATTTTGCATGATGACTTCATCTTCTTTAGTCTCAAGTTGTTGCAAGGCAAGGGGAGGGCAACTGAAGTATTTTGTTTTGTTTTCCAAAATACTGCTGCTATCACAAAGCATCCTGATAGATTTGTAAGCTGTTGCAAAGCCAATTCACATAGATGGTCATGATCTTAACTCTTAAAGGACACTGTCTTTCTTGCATGAAGTTTTTCCCCCTTCTCAAGGAGGTGGAAAAGCTGGAAATGAACAGAAAATGTATACCTTGCTCAAAAGGTAACATACAATATAGCACACAGTTGGTTAGTAAATGCTAATTTATTCTTTTGCATCATCTCAAATCTGAAAACTTAGAACACTAAGTAAATTATGAATAGCAAGTATGTTATAATGCCAATAGGTAAACTGAATATGGGGAATGGGTCAGGACAGGATTGCTGATAATTATAATTTTAGGATGTTCCATAGTGTTTTTCTCATATATTTAGTCCTAGAGACTAGTATAATTGGATCACTAAAGTAAACAGAGGCCAAGAAGGTTGAAAAATATAAATGTTACTTCTTTCATAAAACAGCTTTTTGCTATTAAATCTAAACACTGCTATTTCCATAGTTTCATCTTTTGAGTATACTGGAAGATGGATTGTAGGCATCATGCTAGGTCAAACTCCACTGTTCATGTACTGACACTGTCCTTTCCTCTGAACTACTCTTGAACAGAAACAGGTATAAACCCAAAGTGTCCAGAAGAGTACTATCTTTTCAGGAAGTTTCATTGTGTAACTGATAGAAATGTTTACAAGGAATTTCCTGAATGATGGCAAAGTTGAGCAATAGCAAATTAAGGTACTGAATAAAGAAATTTTGACATGCCACATGAAATAGAGAAGCTCCATATTTGATGAGCTGAGCACTTGACCCTCAACTCAGAATATTTGTACTCTAATATAAAGTCTACTATTGACTATGAAATCCCAAATATGCCACTTCCTTCCTCTATACAACTTTTCTCTTTGAAATTTAGAATCTGTACTGATCTTTTTATTTGAGTGTAGAAATTCACTACTTCTTGAGTATTACTGACTGTCCTAATTTTTCTTTTTCTTTTTTAACTTTTTACAGCTGAGCCATTATGGTTTCTTAAGAATTGTTTTCATTATTTTTTTTTCTTTATACTGGGTCTTTCTACTTCTTCTCATTGATTTCAAACTCCTGAGACTACAAGTAATCACAACCACATACGGTTCTGTAAAATTTTCCTTTCTTTATTCTAAAGCACAAGGAGTTAACCAGAGTATCACAATGCTGTTAGGACTGAAAATTTATTTCTGCTATGGGATGTTTTCCTTAAGATTCATAATTCTGAACCTTTTTCTGGGGAATTTTCGTCTTTATATCTGGTCTAAATTTTCAACTCAAATTTACTTTTCCACTGTTTTTCACTTATACATAAGCTAGTAGCATGTGCCATCTTAGTTCTCAAGTTGTTTACTTTCACTCAGTGTTTTTCTTCTATTTGTTTATTTATGCTTTTATTCTACTACATATTTTGTAGCTTCTGGTTTATGTCCATTCATTTGTCTCATAGAGACAATGTCTCATAGAGAAATTAATATTTTGATTTGGTTAAGATTTATTGTGAGTGAATCCCCCTTGTCAGATTCTTTTCTCCTCTTCTTCTAAGCTTCTGTTTAAGTTCTTTTGATCTTTGTGTCTGAATATATAGGTGTATTTGTCATTTGACTTGAATTGAAAGAAAAATAAACTGATCCAATATGCCCACATGTATCTAATTATTGATAATCAATGTTTAATAAAGAAACAATTAGCAACTATGAGATCCACTTTGTATCCTGTCATCTTTTGCCATGGCCAATCCTAATCACTTTATTATGTGAACTCTAGATTCGTCCTCAGAAAACCATAAGCCTTGTGTTTAGTTTGGTAAGAGCATTATGGTCATAAAATCTGTTTTCTTGGTTTTCTCAGTGTCATTACCTTTTCCTATCAGTAAATTTTCTCAAAGCTGAGAAGTATTTGGGGGAATTTTGTGTATTTTATCAAACATTTTTGCATTGCTAAGAGTTATGTCCTGGTGTATAAGAACCCCTGGAATGTATCTTTGCATGTTTTAGTTTTCTTTCTTCTTCCACATTTCAAGGATTTGCCTCTCAATTTACTTACATGCTTTCTAATTCATTTTTGAACCTTAAATCATAAGATTCTGTTTCTGATTAATCAGGCTTCATGACAGAAATACTCTGTAATCTTGGACCCCTTAACCATCATTTCAGTGTTCTATTGTTTCTATTGTTTATTGTTTCTTTTTGTTTATATTCTTCTAAGCTTCCATTTGCTTTTCATAGTATGATATTTACATGATAAAATCAAATACACAGCTAAATTTATATTATTATAACTTTTTGGAATTGTCCATAAAAAGCCAATTATGTTTGTCATGGTAACCATGAACAATCAGAATAGTGTGAATATGAACTACTCAAGTTCAGTAATCACTTAGGTTTATGTTTTCTGTTAGAACTATGGGAATATCACCTGAAAAGTTGAATGCATTCAGATTTGTCTTATTATTATATGAGACCTCATATAACCTGGGCAAGAAAAGAAAGTAACTGCATACATTAAAATCATAGTGGTTGTAGAAGTTTGCATTCCCACCAGTAGTGAATGATATTCCCTTTTCCCACACCCTAACCAGCATCTATTGTAGGTAGATTATTTTAATAATTGCCATTCTAACTGCAGTAAGATGGAATTGCATTGTTGTTTTGTTTTGCGTTTCTCTGATGATGACATTGAACATTTTCTCAAATGGGAGTTGGCCATTTGTATTTCTTCCTCTGTGAATTCCCTGTTGAAGTCAGTTCCCCATTTTGGGAGAGGACTGTGTGATACTTTTTCATTTAATTTTTTAAGTTCTTTATACATTCTAGATATCAGACCTCTATCTGTATTGTAGTTGGCAAAGATTAACTCCCAGTTTGATGGTGATCTATTGGCTTTGATTATGGCATGCTTATCTATACAGAAGCTTTTTTGCTTGATGAGATCTCATTGGTTATTTGATTATTTTACTTCCTGGGCTATCAAAGGTTTGTTCAGGATGTTTTTCCCTATTCCTATGTTGTAGAGAGTTCCCCAATTTTTTCTTCAAGGGTTTTCAGAATTCCAGGTCTTACATTGAGGTCATTGAACCATTTGGAGTTTATTTTTTGTGCATGGTGAGAGGAGAGGGTCTAATTTCATTTTCTTGCAAGTATTTATCCAATTTGCCCAGCACCATTTGTTAAAAATACTCTTTACACCAGTTAAAATTGTTGGCATCTTTGTAGAATATGAAGTAAGTATAGTTGCTCAAGCTTATGTAAGGTCTTCAATTCTGTTCCATTGATCTATCTGTCTATTTTTGTGCCAGTATTATGCTGTTTTTGTTACAATGGCTTTGTAGTATATCTTTAGGTTAGGTATTGTGATACTGCCTGACATGCTTCTTTTGATGGCTTTGCATATCCAAGGCCTTTTGCCATTCCAAATAAATTTGGAGATTATTTTTCTATGTCTGCAAAGAATGAAAATGGTATTTTTATTGAAATTGCATTAAATCTGTATATAGTTTTTTGAAGTATTGCCATTTTCATGATATTAATTCTACCTATCCAGGAGCATGGGAGATATTTCCTTCTTCTCAGGTCATCCTCAATTACCTTGAGTGTTATGTTTTCATTATACAAGTCTTTCACCTTTTTGATTAGTATTATTCCAAGGTATTTGATTTTATTAGAGGCTCGTGAACAAGATGGAAATAGAGCTACCAGTGGACCCAGCTGTCCCTCCACTGGGCATCTACCCCCTAGTTTCCTCACTGAAGCACAGAGACATTTGCTCAACCATGTTTATAGCAGCTCAATTCAAATAGCAAAGAATTGGAATCAACCAAATTGCCCATCACTGGATGAATAGATATCAAAGTTGTGGTCCATATAAACTATGGAATTCTGTGTAGCTGAAAGGAAAAATGACATAATGAAATTTAAAGAAAAATGTTCAGACTTGGAGTAGATCATTCTTCATGACAATATACAAGAGGAGAGAGCCAAGTACCTCACATTCTCCCTCATATGTGGTTCCTAACCATGTTAAGCCAGAATAAGAAAATCTGTCAGTGAACAGAGAGACTTTAAAAGGGAATGGAAAGAATTGGGGGGATATGGGAAGATGAGGGGGACTCATACAGTAAACTTAAGGAATAATAAATTGACACCATAAAACCCTAGCTTTTATATAATAAGCTCCTAAGGAAGCTGAGGCCACCATCCAGTACAAGGGGCCATGAGTAGAATTGGAGGAAGCCTAACCTGAAAAATAATTGCTGAGGCCTGCATCTCCCTGTAACAGTTATTGGTTCCTTCCCACACTGAACTATTGATCAAAGAGACCCAAGAGGTCCCAAAATGTGACAGACTTCTGTCAAAGCTCCTGAATACCTGTCGCAGGACTAAGGTAAGAAGAATCAGAGAGTGTCATAAAACAACACCAAGAGATCCTGATAGATCCAGAATGGTAACCAGCTCCCAGACACCCCAACGCCTCCACATGGTGTCAAACTTTGAGTAAGGTTAATCATATATTAGCAATGAATTAAGTCACATTTATTTACATCAGATATAATCACTTAAAACTTAAAAGCAAGTAGAGGCCATTTTAACTCCCATTTAGAACTTTTTAAAAAATTTCTTAAAGTAATCATAACCTGGCCATGGTGAAGTGTTAACATTGGAATTGTGGGTCTGAGTTACAAAATCTGACACATAGAAAATTCCTTTAGAGTTTCCCAAAGCTTGTGAGTTCATTCAGATTGCAAGCTCTCTACACATTTGAACCTTATAAAGAACATGACTGCAATTCTCTTGAATTTGTTACATTATGTTTAGAATAATTTTCATATAAGAGTATGACTTATGGTGTCAAGTATATGAACAGAGTATAGTTGGATATGCTCAATAACTGAACATATATAAATAATTCCTTTGTGGTGGAATGAGGAAAAGCACTGGCTATTAGCTATTGTAGTGGTATAAATAATCCCATCACTGCAAGCAACATTATTGAAAACTGAAATAAAGAAAGGGAAACATTTTCTTTCTGCCCTATGTAATTTTGGAATAATTCCTTCCTTCAATCCAAAACCTGCAAATATGCAAAACACAAAAAGTATCTGTTTTGTCCCTTCAGAATTTCCTTTTTACAAAGTACTTCAGGTACTAGTCTGAATGGCATTATCAAAATGTAAACTTTTATTATAACTTTTAACTTCTGGAATTACTGTTATTAATGGGAATTAGACAAATACCTTTTAAAGTTAAGGCAAATCCCACATATAATTAAAGCCAAACCACTCCAAGAATAAATAACAGTTACTACTTCAAGGTTATTTCATATACTGTTCAATGACAAGTGCAGCTGTGCCACTTGCCACTTGTGATACTGTGAAATTAATATAATGGACTATGAAAAATGTTCTATGTGCAGCTCTGGGAGGAGAAAAATCTGAGTGGGTGGTAGAGAAAAAGATAAAGCAGTAGCAGAGAACAGTCTTAAAGAGAACCTTAGCTGTTCTAATTTATTTGTAAAGAATCTGCCAATTCATTACAAATAAATCCCCTGAAATAGAAATTTATCCAACCTCAATATAAACTCTCATATTCTTTTATTAACCAGTCTAAACTTAACTATCCTAAGTAAATGTTTCAGAATCCTTGGCTCTCCTTTACAAGTTTCTAACTGCTAACTGACGAATGTGCCAGCCTTTAATGGCTAACGCTGAACAGTAAAGTCTAACTATACCCTTCTAGAAGTAACTGTGTTATTGGAGGATTCATGAAAAAATTGCCTTCACCTGGCCTTTGAAAGCCATAAGTAATTTAAAAATTTGACTTTCAAGGATATCTGGTATGAGTGGACAGGCCTCTTCAACTTCAGATGACCATATTTTCATATTTTCTATCACCTTAGGCCATGTTTATATGTATTCTGAATGTTGAAAGAAGGGACATTCCAATTCAATTTAATCTAATTTACTACATACCAGTGTCACCATTTTATAGGTTGGAAAGCCGAAAATCTCAAAGAATAGATCTTGCTGTACACTCCCTAGGAATCACCCTAGATGAGATGAAATTCAGCAATCAGTTACATGCACTAAGGAGTATGTGAGGGACCAACATTTGTGGAAAGAAGCAACACTATTCAGAGGGAAATGCTGAGCTATGTTGCAGGCTTTAACACCAACTTCTTCCAAACTCAAATTGAGCTATGAAACGAGAATTATACCAGAGTGGTCCTGAGATGGATCAAGATGTACTTCTCAATCAGTCAGTCAGAGAATTTGAGCTATCTCAGACAGGGTAGTGATCTTTGACAAGACTAACTTTCTCAACAGTAGCAATCTCTGAAAGAGCAGAAATTTTTTTCTGCTTTTGTTGGCAGCTCTGTGAACAGTTAAAATAACCAGTCCTTACAGGAGGGAGACTGAGACAGTGTAGCACAGTATCTTCTGTGAGTCTCTCAAATATCTCTTGATTGTTGGTCTGACTTAATACTGCTCACTACTGTAACACACTCAGCCCATATTTTAAAATGCACAAGACAGAAGTGGACAGGGAAAGACACACTTACTTTGGACTGAAGACATAGCTGCCACTTAGACCAATACATAAATTTGATGAATGTTTATTCCCAAGGGATGGGTACATTCAACTGTATATTTCTTCAAGAACACATAATTAATGCTGACAAGATGGTTCAGGGGCCTGGGTTAGCTTCTCCAGTGCCCATGTAAAACATAGTGGCACCACATGCATATGGGATTCATTTGCAGTTGTGAGAGGCACTAGTATGCCAATATTCTCTCTCTTTCTTCTTTTCCTCCCTCATTCCACTTCAAATAAATAAACATGTTTTAAACATAGTACATTGGGCACTCATTCTTATATGGCCTAACCACTTTAAGCACAGATAAGTAGTGACTCAAACTGGGGTTGAATTGCGCTATCGTACTTATATTTCAAGGATTTATGAGGTATCATCTACAAGTGTGAAAGGTTTTTTTTCTGTCTTGACACTTGAAATGCCAATACGCCCTCTGTGATAGTTCTACCTGTCATCATTTAGGCTCATTGATCTGCTTTTATCAAATAATTTCAATGGAACAAGAGTATACAGGCAAGGCACACCATGAAGCTATGAGATAAAAGAGTAACTATATAGAGTGTGACAAAGAACACATAGAAACAGATTAGGGCAACAAAAGGCCTGTGGAAGACTTCTAATTTCCAATTTCACATAGATCTTTCCCTTTTGTTGCTTTCTTATAAATCCCGAGATAAGTATAATACAATATTTTCACCCAATACTTGTTCAAAAATATCCAAGAAGTGATATAACAAAATCTTAACTTACTATAACCATAGGACTATTAAAATAGAGGTTAAATATAGTTCATGCTATTATATTTAAGTTTTAAAGGTCAAATGAATAAAAATTCTATTATAAAAACATCTGCCTATTTACTTATTTTTGTCTGAAATGCTTCTATACCCATAAAAGATGCCTGTCCCTAAAACCTATGTCTTATTTCTTCCTTGAGACCTTTCCTCCTGCAAAAAACCAATCATGTTTGCTACTGGCTGAATAATGATGAGTGTTTATAAAATATTTTGATTCTCTCATTTTGGGCTATGTTTCTTTTAATCACTATGTACCAAGTACAGTATTTATAATTGTTACATATTTTATCAGATAGGATGTGTGCACGTACCTTGTTATGGAGGTTTCAGTATGTACATATGACATTTAAGAGAATAGAGGTTCACAGAGGTGTATGTGCAGGACAGGCAAAATGGAGAAAAGGGTGTAAACTCAGCTCACATGTTCTGTAATGTGTAAGTTCCTTCTCTGGTTGTTTATATTGTGTATGCTGCCCATTTCCCTCAGGTGAACAGCATGCTTAAGTAAAGGAACCACATTCTCATAGTTCTCTGAATGTGGCCTACATGATGAGAATGTCAAAATAGCATATAATGCATATGTTTGATGAAACAAGAATAACAAGATATGAGGTAGGGATACCAATGAACAGATTACTGTAATTACTCAAGATAAATATTCCAAGAGAATTCCAAATTTGTAAAAAGAATATAGTTAGACAATTCCTACTTCTGTCCTTTCCTATTTCCATGTGCTGGTACCAATTTGTGATTTAGTTAAGACCTTGGATTTCTCACACAATAATACAGAAAGGAAGTGACTAGGAAAATAGATAAAGAGTGGCGGTTATCAACAGTATGAAGAAGCTTAACACACAGAGACATGTCTGGTTGCCTTTTATTAAGCTAAATTGAAATTATTTATCTCCAAATGATAACAATACAAATGGAAGCACTTGGCAGCTCCCTTGAATATATAATAAAGAATTTACATCCTATATTGTGCATAGCACTGAGAGAAGGCCAGGAAAATGACAACTCCTTAATTAGTAAGTGCTCAGTGACAAATTGGGGAAACTTGTTCTAGAATCTGTAGGGAGGGAGGAGATGGTAGATTGGTTTAAAAAGTCTCTCTTTTCCTTATTATATGTTTCACAAGCATGCATTTTTATATCATTGTTAAAGATGTATAAACCCAAAGAAATAAGATTCACTAAATACCATACTAAAAACCAAATAGAGGGTTTTGCTTCATTTAGCACTTGAATCAACACTACTTTACCTATCAAGGCAGACCTGAAACCTCCTTTTACCAGTGAGTCTTGTGATATGAGAAAAGCAATTAGAACCAGCTACCAAATTTTATTCATCAATGCCCTTGATATGCAGGCTGTATGCAAAAAGAAACAATTTTCCTTAAAATGTTACCCTGAAAGCAGTTTTACCGTGCTTACAGAGTTATGACTCAAAGTATTTATTGAATTACATCAAATGCCATACAGAATTTAGTAATGATAGCTGTATGCAACAATTACATGCTACATTGCCTCCATGGGAAACCATGGTAACTGATCAGTTACTGTTTCAGCCTGCAACCATAGCCGAGAGTAGCAAAGAGGAATAACAAACTCATCATAATCAGCTAATCTAGAGATAAATGTGGAGGGTAGGGGCTAATTATACTTTAGCTGATACAGTGTTCTAATTATATCCACACTTTACACTATGATTGACATACCTGCAGTTATGAAAGAGAGTGAGGAAAAAGGAAAAAAACGAAAAAAAATGACAAAAAAGGAAAGACCAATGATACAAATATTTGTGCATAGAAACTGTACTTTATATAGAGACATAATGATATGAAAGAAAAATATCTTAATGGGATCTTACAATGACCAAGGTATTTCTTTTCTTCCTTTCTCCTATAAAGATGGACAAGACTTAAAGCACATCCTCTCTACTTTCTTTCTTGTGAATTTCTCTGTGACTATTTCAGAATGAGTCAACTATCTTATACTGGAACAAATTATGTAACAGGGAACTCACTACTGATTTCCTTGCTGGATGTTATCAAGGTAAGAAAGTCTTCTAAACCACAGGAAAGAAAATCTGCTTCTGGACATCTAACCCTTAGGACTGCCCTAGATGATGGCAGGTGCATGACTTCCTTGGTACCTTTCATTTAGCCTTCATTTTCTCTGGAATGTTTGTCCTCTTCTTGTCATATGGTTGGCTTTTTCTCATCACTCAAGATGCAGTTTGGGGGGGCGGAGCAAGATGGTAACAATGTTGCCAGGACTCTCCGGAAAGGTTTGATCCCTTCAGGTGGTATCCAGGCTTTGGTCACCGGCCAGACCTGAGTTCGGGCTCTCCCTCCCTGCCGAACCCCTGGGCTGGAGCAGATGGGTTTACCAGCAGCTCTCTGCTCCCCTGTGGAGCAGAGGGCCGAGCCCTCCCCACCACTAGCTCCCTTCATTGTACCCTGGGGGCAGATTCCAAGCTCTCTGCGGAGGTTTCATTGCAGGACTGAGACCCAGGCACCAGATCACAGCCTCTCCTCGGCCTGGGCTTCGGGGACCACGGCAGGGTTCCCCAGCTGATCTCAGCTCTGCAGGGGAGCACAGAGCTGGCTGGGCCTAGTGCACCCAGGGCCCACGCCTTTGTCCCCTCACACGGGTTCCAAATCCTTGGTGCCAATTGAGTGGCTTCCCTGTGGGAGCAGCCGGTCCTCGGAGGTGGTCTTCTCCACTGTCTGAGAGTGGAGGGGTTGTCTCTCCGCGGAGATTTGGTTGCTTGACTGGGATTCAGACTCTCCCCAGCTTTGGAACCACTGCGGGGTTCCTGGCTGCTCTTGGCTCTGCGGAGGAGCCTGCGGCTACACCCTGTGCACCTCAGGCTCTGCCTTTGTCCCCTCGTGGCAGATTCCTGGTCCTTGGCGCCAATTGAGAGGCTTCCCCGTGGGAGAGACGGGTCCTCGGAGGTGATCCTCTCTGCTATCTGAGAGGGGAGGGGTTGTCTCTCCAAGGAGGTTTGGTTGCCTGACTGGGATTGACTCTCCTCAGCTTCGGAACCACTGTGGGATTCCCGGCTGCTCTCGGCTCTGCAGAGGAGCCGGTGGCTGCGCCCTGTGCACCTCAGGCTCTGCCTTTGTCCCCTCGTGGCAGATTCCCGGTCCTTGGTGCCAATTTAGGGGCTTCTCCGTGGGAGTGACTGGTCCTCAGAGGTGGTCCTCTCAATGTTTGAGAGGGGAGGAGTTGTCTCTCCATGGAGGTTTGGTTGCCTGACTGGGATTGACTCTCCTCAGCTTGGGAACCACTGCGGGGTTCCGGCTGCTCTTGGCTCTGCAGGGGAGCCAGCAGCTGTGCCCTGTGCACCTCAGGGTCTGCCTTTGTCCCCTTGTGGCGGATTCCCAGTCCTTGGCGCCAATTGAGTGGCTACCCCGTGGGAGCAACCAGACCTCAGAGGTGGTCCTCTCCACTATCTGAGAGGGGAGGAGTTGTCGCTCCAAGGAGGTTTGGTTGCCTGACTGGGATTGACTCTCCTCAGCTTTGGAACCACTGCAGGGTTCCTGGCTGCTCTAGGCTCTGCAGGGGAGCCAACAGCTGTGCCCTGTGCACCTCAGGCTCTGCCTTTGTCCCCTCGTGGCGGATTCCCGGTCCTTGGCGCCAATTGAGTGGCTACCCCGTGGGAGCAACCAGACCTCAGAAGTGGTCCTCTCCACTATCTGAGAGGGGAGGGGTTGTCTTTCCGAGGAGGTTTGGTTGCTTGACTGGGATTCAGACACTCCCCAGCTTTGGAACCACTGCGGGGTTCCCGGCTGCTCTCGGCTCTGCAGGGGAGCGAGCAGCTGTGCCCTGTGCACCTCAGGCTCTGCATTTGTACCCTCGTGGTGGATTCCCGGTCCTTGGTGCCAACTGAGTGGCTTTACCCGAGGGAGCAACCGGTCCTCAGAGGTGGTCCTCTCCACAATCTGAGAGGGGAGGAGTTGTCTTTCCGCAGAGGTTTGGTTGCCTGACTTGGATCCAGGCCCAGGATCAAGCAGAAACCAAAAATGAAGAAGAAATACTAAAAACCTCACTTGAATCATTCAGTCCCAGGGTTGATAATCTGGAGGACAGACTTTCAGAAGTAGAAGACAAATCCGAAGGAATTAATAAGGATGTCATAGGTTTCAATAAATTCAAGAAATCAAGTGAGCACAATTTGAGGGATCTATGGGATACAATAAAGAGGACC
>PVHP010037712.1:0-17194 GCA_004024765.1 Zapus hudsonius
CCAGGTATTCTCCGGCCTCATCTTTTTCCTAACTTCCTTGTCACAGTTAAAGCAATTACTTCTTTGACTCACTGAACTTCAAAGCTCTGGTAGTTTCTCACCTCGTGCTATGTGACTGGCCATCTGTGGCCTGCAGAATGTAACAATGAATAAGGGGGAGGACAGTAAGGTCACGCGCATTTAGTAGAACCCGCTTCGTTTTGCAAGTTGCTTAAATAACATGATGGAAGACGAGTTTTAGATGATGGGCTTAATTTCAGTTAACATGGTCCTTTTGAGATGGAGGTGATGTACCTTCATGTCCTGGTCTGCTGTGTGCCTCAATTTCACAATATGAAGCGATGTTTCTAGAACTGCAGACTGTGTCTGGCCACTGAGAGTCAATTTCATCATTGGAGGCTCGTTACCTGTGACTGCGCAAATGGAACTTGATGTGCTATTGAAATACCTCAGCAGATTCTTAAAAAGAAAGAGAAGGGCCCCCACCCTCCACCGTAACTTCCCTGCAAAGGGCTGATATCAGCACTGCAACCCCAGAAGGAAAACTCAATGTATTTGTGCTCTACTTTACACTCTGGCCAGAAAACAAACAAAAACAAAAACAAAACAATAAAACAGCAGCAAAAGGTAATGACATTTCTTTGTGCCATCATGGCATATAGTATTTGTAAAAAGCTTAATTATATTATTGGTGTTTCTACTTTGAACCTGTTTCTGGTACTCTGTGTGTGGCTGGCAGTCTGGTCCCTGTTTGTAGATCTAGGCATTTGGAGAACAGAACCAATTTCCCAGCTAATGTAAAGAAGTCCTGCTAAGGAGGAAGAGGGGCACTCCTTACCCCCTCATTAATTACTCCAAATTGGTGATTTTTTTTAATTTTCCCCAAATGTGTTTATTGGGGATGCTTCCCACTCATCGTCATCAGGCTGCTATTAGTGCTGCTTCCTCCTGAAGGAGCATCCTTCTGTGAGCCGGCCTTTCCCTCCCTTGGACTGGCAGAGCACCGTGGAGCAGCCCACGCACAGCACCTCGGTCTGTGTGTGGCTGAAGACCATGATGATCTTGTAGCAGCCTGGGCACTTGACATCCATGAAGTACGAGTTGGGGCTCTGCACCAGGTGCTTCTTCTTGAGCTTCCTCTTCTCCTCCTTGGGAGATGGGTGCAGGAGGTCCTTGGCCAGGGGCATGTTCTGGTTGCAAGGTTGTCACTGCCAGGGGAAAAAAAAGCCAAATTGGTGTTTTTAAGGAGTTAAATTTCCTGGTAATCATGCTTTCCCTTCCTTCATGTGTTGGAGCCATCGTCAGAGGCCTGACGTGCAAGCCCTGGGCCTCTGAGTCAAACCCAAAGCACCTTTGAAGGATCAGGTGTGCTTCCAGCCCAGGATTCATCTTAGTTCTAGGAGACTAGGTAGAATATCATGCTGCTGACATGGACTTGGCCCGGTGTTGTGCCCTGTGCATGGACTCTGTGCTGCTGGACAACCAGCCTGGAGCATTGAGGTCAAGCATGCATTATGTTTGAATGGCGGCTCAGAGGCCCGGGGAAGTGGATTCCAGTCTCATTGCTGCCACTTTGTAGCTGGGAATCAGTTTCCAGGTCTCTGACCTGTTCCGGGACTGTTTTCTTGTCTGTAGAATGTCATAGTACTTTCTAGACATATTTCTGCAGTTTTCAATCTTTCTTTTCAGCAGAAGGATAAAACAATATATTCAATAAATAAGGACATTAAAAACAAGGCTTCAGAGGAGTGTCAAGTGTTATTAAATATAAACCCCATGACATTATCTCCATGTTCACATTAGAGAATAATATTTGCATCTTCCTGGAGTACTCAGGATGTAGTAGGGATGAGAGTTCCCTTTGGTTTTTACCAAAGCACATAAAGCTTCCTCAGGGCAAATGTATCTTCTTGAATATCAGATTTTTTTTTTGTTTTCCCTTTTCCATTGTTTAATCTTATTTGTTCTTTATTTTCAAGTCCCAGCAAGAATGGGAAAACAGGAAGGTTTTTATGACAGTGAAGGGAAATCAATAAGAGGAACTGTGGGAAGAGAGAAAATGAAAGTCAATGTATTCAAAGCAAGAGATGAGAGAAGAAACGCTTTGTAAAACTTGACAGTGCTAATTTAACGTTTATTTTTCAGGAGTAACAGACTCGGGGACAAAAAATTGAGTTACAACATATATTTTAAATATTTATTTTTATTTGAGAGAGAGTGAAAAGGAGAGGGGAAAGAGAGGGAAAGAAGCAGATAGACAGAATGGGTACACCAGGGCCTCCAGCCACTTGCAGATGAACTCCAGACACATGTGCTCCTTGTACATCTGAATTTATGTGGGTACTGGGGAATTGAACTCAGGTCCTTCTGCTTTGCAGGCAAATGCCTTCATCAATAAGCCATCTCTCCAACCCACAATATTTTTTTAATTGACATTAGTAACCAGCACTGCCCTTTCTTTATTCAGTGAGGCATGTGGTGGGAACAGATTCCTGTGATCTCTGCGGTCTCTGTTACCATCACCCTGTTCCTGTGATAATGACACAGTTGGATCATCCTTAACAGGCTCAGCAATGCATTTTTATTTTATTTTATTATTTTTTTTCATCTGCAGGCCATGAGGAAGTTTGTTCCTTTTTAACTTTCCAAGACATAGTAGAATTACAGGAAAATGAAAGGAGTGTCATGTGAGTCGAAGAGAATATCTAGTTTTCAGAGTAGCTAGGACCAGCCTGGGCTGGACAGGAGGATGCTCCTGATGGGCTCCACATAACTCAGTGAATACACAAGAGCCTGCATTTGAGGAGAGGGCACACCTACAGGAAGGTGGTGTGAGTGTGGGCCTAGATCTACTGTGGTGTTTACAGAGAGGGTGAACCTTGCTTCTCTGGGCTCTTAGGCGCAGAGTTCCTCTTCAGGACATGCTCATGCCCCTCCTTCTGTAGACTAGAGTGTATGCCCCCTCATCACAGAGCCAAGGAAAGTGCAGGCAGCCTAGCAAGTGAATAATTATTAGGCTTGTTTAGAAGGTGAGAAACAAATTGGCAGCATGACTATTCAAGAGAACACAATGTGTCTTTGTGCCTCAGCATTCTAGAAATCAAGGCATGTGGGTGCTCCTGGGATCCTTGGGACCGTGGGAGCCTCAACCTCCCGTGCCAAGCTTTGCTCTCTAATTGGATTTCTGGTGCCCAGAAATCTATTTGCCTTCTCCACCCACATCCTTGAGAGCATCTATTTGTTTTGATTTCTCCAGTGTCATGGATGTATCTACCCTTCCCTTTTTTGGCCTCCTTGTGTCTTGAAGGCATGCTTGGGAGCAAGGAGCAGCCCTTGGCACATGATGGCATGGTGTGTGTTGGCCATGGTAGGACATCTGCCACAGGAAGAGCTGCTGTCCCACCGCCTTGTACCCTTGGCTGGTGGCCCTAAGGCCTCCTGACTGCCAGCGTATTCATTTCCCTGCCTTTGTCCAAGGGGCACGATGGGGCACCCCCTCCTTGGCTCCCCCTTTCCACTTGGAAGCCAAAAGCCCTCCTCCAGCAGGGAACTGTGGGTTTCTTGTGCCTGCCACTGCCTTGGTGGGAAGAGCGGAGTGAGGATTGTAGCTGGCTGTTGTGTGGCAAGCTGGCAGGCACGCATGTGCTGTGCCATTGTTTGTCTGTAAGGGAACTGCAGAGACAAGTGTCTGGAATTAGATCCAGTACTTCAGGAGTCCCTTCCTTTCTCCATTTAGACTTTCTCCATAGAGGCTGCTTTTCGCTTGATTAACTGTCACAAGCTCTCTGGAGTTTTGCATTTTGGGAACTGCATTGGTAAAGAAGAATCATTATGTCTGTTGTAAAAGCCCAAATAAGTTATTCCTGGTATAAATGGCGGAGAATAGAATGGGAGAGTTTAATCTATCTTCTTGCCTGTTTGTGAAAAATTAGTGGGTGACCTAGTTCATCTACATAGTCAATGTCCTAGCCTGGTCTGTGCCTTTCTTTTCTTTCTTTTTTTTTTTTTTTAAACTTGTTACCTTGGAAACAGTGCCCTAGCTCAGAAATTGCTTAAGGCCTGAAGTCTGGTATCTTCAAACGGAAAAGGCCCTGAATGGGGAAAGGTTGGATTTTTCCAAAATGCCTTCAGTGGTTAGGAGTAGAGAGTGAGGAAAGAAACAGTGAGAGAGGCCTAGAGAGATGGCTCAGCAGTTAAGGCTTTACTTGCCTGTAAAGCAGAAGGTCCCAAGTTCGATTCCTCAGGATCCACGTAAAGCCAGATGCACAAGGTGGCACATGCGTCGAGCTCGTTTGCAGTGGCTGGAGGCCTGGTGTGCCCATTCTCTCTCTCCCTCTCTCTGTCTCTTCCTCTTTCTCACACATGCTCTCTCAAATAAATAAAGAAAAGATTTTTGCCAGGCATGGTGGCAAAATTCCAGCACTTGGGAGGCAGAGGTAGGAGGATGGCATGAGTTCAAGGCCACCCTGAGACTACAGAGTGAATTCCAGGTCAGCCTGGACTAGAGTGAGACCCTACCTTGAAAAGCCAAAAAAAAAAAAGATTTTTAAAAACTGGCTACCTCTGGTGCAATTCATAACCCTCTGTCCTATGGACAGATCCAGTATGCACACATAGGAGGGACCCAGTGGGTAGGGGACAGAGAGGAGGGAAACAGGGACACCTTCATAAGATTTGCTCATACAATGTACATACTTATTCGTAATAAAGATATAAAAAGTGAGAGAGATGTGTTCTTCTGGTAACATTTTCAGGATACTCCTTGGAACTGCAGGGTGCTAGGAGCCCTTTGCTGGCCGTCACTGAGTTCAGTCAGGCAGTGGGGCTTCAGAGTGTCTCACTGCTTTGTGTAATGGCCTGCGTTCTTCAGAGCGCTTGATTGGGTCTCTCTTCTCAGGCCAGCTTTTCAGGAGACTGAAAACAGGATTTAGAAATAAGATTTAGCGAGCCATGGTGGCTCGTCTTCCATCTGAACATATGGCTTCCAGCACCTCACTCCACAAGGGAGGAAACTGGACAGCAGACGTAAGCCAAGGCTCTTGTCTGGGCTGGGAATCAGGCTTCCTGACCGGAAGTCAAGTGCTCTTTCAACATCCGCCCTGATTTGGCAAATGGCTTGCTTGGAGTTCCGGCTGAGGTAGAGTTGGGTGACGGAAGTGTGCGAGAATACTATTGTCTCTGAAGGCAAATGTCAGTCAGCTCTCTTGGCAAACTGTGGAAGGAAGAGGAAAGATAGTCCCGATTTGAAATCACTTCTTATTGGTCATGCAAGGATTTAAATTGAGTTGGAATCTTGGATACTCTGAGCATAAACTGTCAAAAAATGTGTCTTTCCATTCAAAGCACGTTCAACTCTCTTGATAACTGTATCCTTCTGTGGTTGGCAGTGGCGTTAGACCTACAGCACGAGGAAATAAAATGTCTTTTAGACTTTTTCTTCTTAAAAACTTGGATGGGGACATGGTAGCCTAAGGGAAACACAGAAACTTTGAAAAGACTATTTCAGCAAGGAAATAATTTTTAAATACAGTACAGGATTCCAGTCATGGCCCTGAGCTAGAAAGTCTTTGTGTAGTAATAGGAACTATGTATAATGTCTTTGCAAGTGATTTTGTGTTTCCATTTCTTCTTTGTAATTATGTTTTCTTACCTGTCATGGGTAGTGTATTTGTTCAGTGGTTCAACAGTTACAGAGCTGCATACTCTGAGGGAGCTTGGGAAGCAGAGTTATGTATTGTTCACACCCTCTGGCTTCACTAGAACTTGGACACATCTTGTTATTTATTTGCTAGGCACGTTTAAATAAAAAGAGAGGAACATTTTGACTGTTTACATATCACTTTCTCATAAAATTGCATATTTCTACTATCCTCATAATAAGAATAGTTCATGTCCTGACATCTCCACATGGTGCCTGTTGACTTTGGCATGGGGATTGGGGATTGGACAGGGGAGTGCAGCAGAGTTCTGGAGTATTATGTGCATAAATACCTCAAAAACCTGCCCTGACTAAACAGTGGAGAGCAGGTAGGAAGAGGGAGAGGTGAGACAGGTGCATGGCCCAGGCCTCCCTAGAAGGACTTCCCGCATAATCCCATCATTCCCCTTTCCTTGTGAGGGTGGCCTAGCTGTGTGTTCCCAGGTCTTTGCTGAAGAAGCTAGTGTGGACAAAGTCACATAGCTAAGCCATGAGCCTGGGTCAGTCCTGGTTCTTTGTGCTGCCTGAGCTCAACAGCTCTTGCTTTCTCATACCAGGCCCTTCTTTCTTACTTGATTGAAAAATTGGTCAGAACTATAGGACTCATTTTTCCTCCTTTCAACCTGTTTTATGAGTTAGAGATTATTGATTTAAGAAAAAAAAATTTGGGTAAATGGGTATAAAGGAAAGAGAAAATGAACGGTTATACTGGATGTCAGGAACAAATGTGAAAATTTAGAATTAAACTGGTCAAAGGAAGTAGAAAATAAATGACACACATAGCTCTGACTTCCAACCTATGGTGCCCCAATTTTTTTCAGTTGACAAGTTGAAATTGCCTTCTGGGGGGCCAGAGTAGATGATTCCTGGATAAGTACAGCCTTTTTTTTTTTTTAATTCTGTCTGTACATCGATGGATCAGTATGTAGTTCATGGTACCAGGGATCCATCTGAGGGCCTCATAATGCCAGGCACACATTTCACCACTGAGATACACACCAGCACCAGCCCCCAGCACTACATTTTCTAGGTGAAAGTAGATCTGCTGCCCCATTCCCCTTTCTGTGTGTTACCGAGGACTATGGAAATTACGTTTGCTGTTTTACATCATTTGTGGGTCCCGTGATGCCATGTCTTCATTCAGGCAACATCAACATAAGCCCTACTTCTGGAAGGGGCAGGTTTACAAGGTGGGCACCTGACTAGAAGATGGTGGCATTACTACTGGGGACATCAGTGAAGAGCACAGTGTCACTCCATCTCAGTGACCATCAGTGATATGGGACATAAAAAGTGGAGTGGGAAGAAATTTTGAACCTCATTTTAAAAGCAGTTCGAAAAATGGTTTTGTGGGGTTGTTAGCTATGCAAAAGGTGATGTTAAGCTTAGTGGAGAGGTCTTATTGGGCATCTTGGCTGTGAGGCTTGTGCTGGCATCTCTATAAAGTGTGTGATGAATGCTTTTATACACTGGCCATAAAAGCAAGAACACATCTCTGCTGTGTGCGTTTCCATTTCTCTTTCTTTATAAGTGCGTGTCATGAGCACTGTTTTTCTTTGCAGTTTTCTATGAATTTAGTCCCAGACAGCATTGCAGTTTGAACGAGGTTACTAGTTGTTAGGCCTGAATGTCAGGCTAGCACCTGAGCTGGGAGCCCCCAGGTGACCACAGTTTCACATTAGTCTTGTGAAAAATAGTGTAATTTAGTTTAATGCAGTGGGTCTCCTAACAAAAGACATATTTAGAAGCAAGTTACTCTGCATATTGCTTGGAGTTATTTCTAGTGCTTTTTCTTAAGGCCAAAGGTTGAGCTGAAGGCAAAGGAAAGAATTTCTTTTTTTCTTTCTAAAGTATCGTAAACTATTTGTTAATGATACAATTATAGAGTGTAAAGATGTTAATAAATAAAAAGCTAATCCATTTTGTGTTGTCCTTGTCTTTGGAGTAATGTAATTGTGGCAGAGTAATTAATACTCTGCAAAAGGATTAGCCGTCCAGAATGAGATATAAGAACAAGGAGAAAGAACAGAATTGTCTAGAAGACAGGGGAGTTAGAAAGTGCTGAGGCAGGGGATTTCCTGCAGTGGTGTTTGGCTCTTCTGATGGCAATTCTCATGTCTGTGCATGCTCACCACCTGGGTTACACAGACAGCCCATGCTAGATGTGCACTTGGACTGAGATGGACCAGCCTTTTCTCCAGGCAGTGTGGTTGCCAGCCAAACCACTGTCCTAAGAAACTGCTGCTTGGCTTTACATTCTAAAAAGCTGTCTTAGTTTCTATGACATACATATTTTTGTCTTTTGTTATTTAATTTAAAAAACTCTTTTGTTCACCATTTACACAAACCTTAGAAAATGAAAGGCAAATAAGGAAGAGTCCTCTGCAAATGAACTCTTGTTTGTCTATCAGAGCGTGTGGGCCTTGAAGTAAATTTTCTGATTCACTTTTCTTGCCACCTTTATTGGCTGTGTGGTTTTGGATGGTCAGCCTTTGCTTCCAGCTTAAAGTCATTAACTTTGACCAAAACAGGAGGGATTTGAGAAGATGACGCACTTCAGAGGAGAAAGCCCAGAGCTAGTCATGATCTTCTGTTTTCTACAGAGATGCGAGATGGGAAAGGCTCCAGGCACCAGTATGTGGTCCCCACTCGAAGTGGCTCCTCTTGCCACTCCTGTCACCACCTCACTGGCACACTGAATAGACTTAGGTGGCAGGTTCCTCGTTTTAGAATTAAAAAAACATATCTTAAAAGAGTGTGGTTTGGATTTCAAGTCAAGTAACTGAATGAATTGACAGTTTCCAGTTGTCTTCTCATTACTTGCCCTCCAGGGTGCCCATCTTAGCACTGGGTTAGTGTTCTGCAGGCTGCTCTTCTTACTTCACTTCCCACAGCCTCCTCCATGTGGGTACTTTGCTGTCCCTTCTCCCCTGTGAAGGCACACTGGAGCAAGTACAGATGGGGCCTCAGCCTGCCTGGGACGTTTGAGCCCAGGGTAATGTTACTCTCATAATCTCTCCCTGGTTTGTAGCGGAATAAAAGAGGTCAGCTGGACAGCTGGGACTCCTGGACGCAGGCAGTCTGGGTCAGATGATGTTTCTGTGAACTATTTCATTAGGGCCAGATGGACTTGACTGTGCAGCCTGTACCATCAGCCTCACCTGCACCAGCTGGAAATAGTGGGTGGTCAGAGCCTAAAATAGATTTGCATAGACTGGAGTGTATGAACCTACATAGAAACAGGTGCATGTTTATAATTTTGATGTATAAGAGATTATTTTTCTTTCTTTTAAAATGTTTATTTTCAAGCAGAGAGAGAGGGGGAGGGAGAGAGAGAGGGAGAGAGAGAGAGAGAGAGAGAAAGAAGGAGAGAGAGTGTATGCCAGGGTTTCCAGCCACTGCAAACAAACTCCAGATACATGCGCCACTTTGTGCATCTGGGTACTGGGGAATTGAACCCAGGACATTAGGCTTTGCAGGCAAGTGCTTTAACTGCTGAGCCATCTTTCCAGCCCCAAGAACTTATTTTTTGTAAAGAAGGTAATGGAAATGTTGGTTTCTACTAAACTGTCTTATTTCTCTAGATAAACAGATAGTTTTTTTTTTTTTTTTAAAGCAGGATCACACTTTAGCAAAGGCTGACCTGGAACTCTGTAGCCAGGCTGATTTCAAACTCACAGCAACCCTCCTACGTCAGGCTTCTGAGTGCTAGGATTAGGGTTGCATGTAGTTTAGACCTGCCTGATCCTCAGTATGGAGCTGAGGGTGACATTGAACTTGTGATCTGCCTGCCTTCATCTCCTAAATGCTGGGATTCCAGGTGTTTACCACAACTGGCTGTGTGGTTCTGAGGATTAAATCCAGAGCCCTGTACATGCTAGAAAAGTGCTTTTAATAATTGAGTTACATCCCAGCCTGCTCCCTTTTTGCTAAATTTCTTGAGCTAGGTTTTTGTGATATACCTCTGGCTGGCCTGGAACTCACGCTCTTGCCCAAGGCTCCCAAGTGCTAGGATTAATTGGTGTAATTCCAAGCAAGTGTTAGGTGTATTTGACCCATGCCTGACAATGTGAAAGTTTTTTTTTTTTCCCTAGGCATTGTTAGAGTGTCACAAAGCAGATACTGCCCTGGACAATCATCACATAATACGGTATGCTCATTCTTTGAAAGGATGATGGAAACACTAATTTAGATTGGGGTTTTAAAAGCAATCTTTACTTTGCATGGAATACCAACATACAAAGAAATGCCACATAATTTTTTGTATAAAATTTCACATAATGACTCGAGAACAAATTGTTTTTTTTTTTTTTAGTTTTATATCTTATTTATTTTTACCCAAAATGTGTTTATTGGGATCGTTTCCCACTCCTCTTGATTCACGCTGCTGTTGGTGCTGCTTTCTCCTTTAGGACATTCTCCTGTAACCTCCTGTAGGCTGGCAGAGGAAGTGGAGCAGCCGACACACAACACTGTGTGCTTGGCTGAAGGCTGGGGTGATTTTGTAGCATCCTGGGCATTTCACATCCATGAAGTGGGAATTGGACTCCACACCAGCTACTTCTTGTATTTCCTCTTCTCTTCTGGAGAGGGGTGAAGGAGGTCCTAGATGAGAGGCATGTTCTCACTGGGAGGCTGTCAATGCTGGAAAGGCCATTTTCTGTTTTTTAAATGTCTGCTATTCACATTGTTTATGAAGCTTTGACTCAAAGGAACACCTCTCGAGTCTTTTGCGAATATGTTGTCCAAGCCTGGAGAAGCTCTTAAAGAGCCTGTGGGGTGAGAGGGACTGAGAGCCATCTGTGACAGCCTTAGTGTCTACCTTGTTATCTTAAAATTCTAGTAGGAAAACTAATAACAATGTATTTTCAAAGAGTGGTTAAAAATAATCAGATACAACAGAAATTGAGTCCTAGCCTTTGATTGAGCATTTGTTTACTCAGCTAGCTTGATCTTTTGCTTCTCTGAAAACAGGGCCATGCATCCTTTTGGTAGAAGTTGTCAGGGTTAATACTAATCCTCTCTTGTCTCATTTGGTGGCTGAGACCAGAAATGGAATTTGCACTTGGTTCATGTGTGAAAAGGCTGGGCCCAGTTTATGGCACCTGAGAACTGTTTTGTTTTTCCAGTGCAATTGATAGTGGTTGTGAAGCAGGGAGAGAATGAGGTTGCTGATGCTGGAGAAGGCCAAGGTGAAGTGGGTCTCATGGCCAGCTCGGGCTTTCTGGAGGGAGGAGGGCTGTAGATGACAAGGCTGTTTCTGGGTCAGCATGTGCACAGCAGATGCTCTCTCTCCTCAGCAGCCTGTGCAGAGGAGAGCCGCCCTCCCAGCTCTGGCTAGCACGTGTCCTTATTTATCAGTAATGACAGCAAGACTATTTGGATGTCAAAGAAGACAGGACATCCAGTGAGAGTTGTGGGGCATCCACAGGTGAGAAACAGCCTTCCAGTGCCAGCCTAGTGGAAGGAGGATTCCTGATGTGGTGGATGGGCCAGAGAGGTGAGTGCTTGCTTTGAATCTGGTAGGAAGGAGGGCCGTGCTCCCCACTCAAGAGAGCAGTCCTAGAGAAGCTGCTATCTCTTCCTTCTGTGGTCGTGGCTCAAGGGTAAGAATCAGGAAGAGCGCTCAGGTATAGGTGGCATGCACTGTTACTCCTTTGGGTGAGGTATGTCATGGGCCCCGTGGTTAGTCATGTTGCATTACTGTGGCTCTCCAGTCCTCTCTAATCCACATTAGGTTCAGTGAATTTTCATAATACCAAATCCTGTGGGCAGTGAACTTTCTAAAGAAAGGAAAACTGTTCTCATGCAAAGCGCTTATGACAACCTTTCTTGCATCTTCTCCTCAAAGCCCAGCACAGGGGCTAGCAAGAAATAAAGTAGTCCCTGGGTGGTTTCGTGCCGTCAAGCTATGAGAATTCATCTTGGAATGGATGAGCGGAGACTCATTCCAGGATTACTTTTTCTTATCAGAGAGTGGGTATATGGGGTCCATGAGTGAACTCCTTCACAGCTGTTAAATGAAGGTGGTGGGGTTTCCAGATCATGTTGTAAATTCATGTCTCGGGAGGTGTTGTGAGATGTGGGACTACCTCCTGACCACACAGCTTTGCATAATCGATTAACTCTGCATAGCTGTTTGCATTCCTTTCCTAAAATAAATCCCACTTTCTAATTAAATCTCCAGAATTAATAAGTGCCAAAAACCAGGATATGTGTTGAATCCTGTGATCTCATGTGATGCGGCCAGCTCCCTGAAAAAGTATAATTAATGGTCTTGAATTTCTGAAAGCATTCTTTGCTGCCAGACTGGTAAACAAGTCTCTGAAAGTCACTATTAGCACTGTGCTGAGGACTTCACCCTGTCACCCCTTTTCTAACATCCCAAACATCACAAGAAGTAGCACTGTGATCTCTTCATTTCCACAGTGAAGTCACCTGTTGACACAGCCAGGAAGTAGCAGGGCTGGATTTGAACTACCAGAGTCAGAGCTCCTCCAAGACGACCCCTTTGCTTCTCTTTTCTTCCTTCTGGGCCTTTGGGTTGTCCTTCCTGCTTTGTTCTTTCTGCAGCCCACCGTGAAGTCTCTGGTCAAGTGTGATAAATAGCTTGAGTTGGTACAGGCTAAGAGAGCTTTTGGCAAATCCCATCATTTGCATAATGGTAGGTCAGGGTCATGTATTTTATAGTAGCAGAGATCTTTGGAGTAGGATAAACCAAGTGGTAAGGGCACTGAAGTCTCAGGGAGAGCAACAGCTAAGGATTCTGGTGGGCAAGATCTTGGGAAATCGTAAGGGTAGAAAAGTGTTTTAAATCAGCAGCTCATCAGTAACTTGGGAAGAGGTGCCAGTCACTTCAGGAGACCTTAGCATAATGTGTGAGCTCTAGTGTTGAAAGAGGGGGTGACACGGCATAAATCTGAAAAAGAACATATAGTATGCACATATAGAAGTATGGAGAATTTGCTCTCAAAATGAATTTTAGAGTTTAGTTTTTTGGTTTTTCAAGGTAGGGTCTCACTCTAGTCCAGGCTGACCTGGAATTCACTATGTAGTCTCAGGGTGGCCTTGAACTCATGGCAATCCTCCTACCTCTGCCTCCCGAGTGCTGGGATTAAAGGCATGTACCACCATGCCCGGCTTAGTTTTTACTTTTAAACAACTATAAAAGAGTTATTTTTCTAAAGCCATAAATACCAAGGGAGAAAGACTCAATAAAATAGTAAGTAGATATATGTTTAAAAAATACTATTAGTCATGATACTTTTTGAATTACAAGATCTTGACTGTATAGTAAACATAAATTGTCTAATTTGATGAATAGCACCTAGGTTATTTTTCTTTTCCTCTTTTTTTAAAAAGGCAAAAATTGTGGATATTGTAGACTTAAGTTATAGTGTTGCAGGCATATTTTGAGTTAATTGAAATATTTGAAGTCTTGATAACTTTGGAAAAGTAGATGGTACATATAATTTGTGGAAGAAAGGAAACTCTAATATTATGTTTCTTTTTTATCCTCTTTTAAATTATGTGAACATCCAGAAGGTAATATTGTAGGCCTTCAGAGGAAGGAACTAAAACAAGTATTTTTTTCTTTCACAGTAGATACATGGAAATGGTATTGAATGCTGGATTCAGGATGTTAGTTTCTGACGAAAGAGAAAAAGTTTCTGGGCTGGGGAGATTGCTCAGTGTTAAGGTAAAGCACTTGCTTCAAAAGCATGAGGACCTGAGTTCAGATCCTCAGAATCCACATAAAGCTAAACACAGTAGCATGAGTGTTATCCCAGGGCTCCTTCAGCAAGATGGGAGGCAGAGACAATAGAATCCCTGGATTCTAGTGATCCATCTACCTTGATGTACACAGTGGATACACACACACAGTGATGTACACACATATACACAGATTAAAAAGAGAGTTTCCAGAAAATTATATAAATGTGTGATTATTGATTATTTAAGGTAGAGAAGGCATTTTTAAAAATGTCGTAAGGAGATAACTATTGTTTTTAAGATGTAAAGGAGCTGAGATATTATGCTGTGTCCTACTTTCAAGTATGAGAGAGAGAGAGAAAGATTGAAATTTTCCTGATGATTTATATAATATTCCATAACATTTGTTTTGCATATATTTGTATCTGTATGTCTACATGCTTAATTTTCATGTAGTTTTTAAAAGTATTTTTATTTCTTTGTAAGCAGGGAGATGGAGAGGTAGAGAGAGAATGGGTGCACCAGCTGCTGTAGATGAACTCTAGATGCATGCAACACTTTGTGTATCTGGTTTTACATGGGTATAGGGAATTAAACCAACATCATTAGGTTTTACAGGCAAGTGCCTTAACTGATGAACCATCTCTCCAGCCTGCATGTAGTTTTGCTTATTTTTACATGGAGAGACTTTCCTGAGCCTGAAATGCCCCTCTTGAAGGGGCTCTAAAAGCTCCAGCTTTGTGATCCTGTGGCCCTTTGTCCCCTACTCTTTGCCCTGTGCTCCAGCCTCCGCCCCTGTTCCCTGGGCTTTTTCTCTGGTCTGAAATATCCCAGCTCCTGAGCTCTTTGCCTGAACAGTTCTTAATCTTTTGTACACATATACATGCTATGACATGCATGTGGAGGTCGGAGGACACCCTCAAGATGTTGCTCTGTACCTTCCACCTTGCTCTCAGATAGCGTCTCCCTTATTGTCTGTCCTGGCCTGGGATCTCTGCCTCCCGTTGTTGTAGGTGCATTGCAATTACAGATGTGGGTGCCACTATGTCTAGAATGATGTGAGTTTGGGGGATCAGACTTGTACAGCAAGTACTTTTAATCACTGAGACATCTCCTTAGCGCCTAACTCTTACTTCATCTTCATGGTATCTTCTGTTTTATTTATATGGACTTAAATGCTTTGAAAAGTAACCTAAGGCCGTTTAATCTGTATTACAAAAATTAGACTTCATTGGGCAGAACAGTAATGCCTAGGTCCCTTCCTAAGCCTCCGATGTGCTTTTGTTTAGTAGTCATAGTACCTGGGATGAGGTAAGGAGATGGCATTCTCTTTGTAAAAAGATGAAACTGGATTGAAAGTGAGGTATGAACCATGGCTGGAAGCCTAGACTGTGATGTGCTACAGCTTTGCTTAGGGGAGGGAAGTCTTGATGTTGCACTTGGATAAATCACAGAGTTTATGCTAATGGTTATCAAGATGTTGCCAGACTGGAGTGTTCCAGTAGAGCGCCTCCGAAATGCCTGGAATTGACATAATGTTCTAGGTTTCTGAGAGATAACTGTTCAAAGTCTTCCCGAGGAATGAGCCCAACATTTATTACACAGTCTGAGAAAGATTCTCGGCACACAGGGCATCCATGAGGTGGAACCTGCCCATCATTAACTGTTGGTAAGTTTGAGGAACAAAAGGCAGAAATGCAGCTCAGGTTCAGTGAGCAGGTGACATTTGTGCTAAAGCTTTCAAGGTTTGAGATGTTGGCTATTTTGGGCTGATAAGGGTTACTGTAGGAAATGATGAATTAAGAGAGCTGGGAAGCTAACATCTCTCTGCTTTGTATCATTCACCTCAACAAGTACTTTCCTAAACAACATAGAACCATTCATTTAGTGGGAAACTGTTGGCCTTTTAAAAATGATGACGTTGGGGCCAGTTTTGTAAATAGAATTTATGTTTGAATTCATAGACCATGGATCAGATTAATTCAGTAATGCCCTAAGGGATCTAGCTGATGAAAAACTGGTTTTCCCACATCATGGCAATTGTGTTAATGGCCCACTTGTCCCCTGAGAGCTGAGTGTTCTTGAGGTACTGAAATGCTTTTGTGTTCCCTGCTGTACAGTTTAAATCAAAGATACATTTTGGGATAATTTTTATTCACATTTTTGCTTCAAAAGTAAACGGAACCAACCTAAAACCTAGAACGCTTTGTATTACTGCTTCTTATTAAGATTATTTGGTCCTTGATGGGCGAGAGGAGATCAGTCTTTGACAGCTTGTGAATTCTTGCTCTCATTAAAGTATTATTACATGAGTGTTTTGTAGTTTCAAATGACAGTTTGATTCATTTGCAGTTGTTACCTTCTTTAGAATGAAGTTTCTCTGAGTTAAAAGCTTGGTATTTTAAATGGAGTAGACATTCGGAGCTGCTTATGTGTGTATACTTCTTTTCATATCACTGTATGAAATCACAGGTAGAATTAAGTTCTGGAGTCTAACACCTGCACACTCCGTGTTTGCTGAAAGAGCCCCTTCACAATTGATACTATTGCATGGGTATGGAGCCATGGCCAAAGCATGAACAGAACTAAAGAATATCTCTCTAAACCAGAAGGAAATGGGTAGAAATGAATTAAGGTGTGTTCCCCAGCACCTCTTACCCCATAGGAATCATGTGTAGCATTTTCCTTGGAGAAGGGTGTATGTGACTGGATCAGCCTTGACAAAAACAACATATGGTTAGTTTTATGAGGACTTCAAGACAGATGGCAACCTATAGGGTAATTATGTAGCGGGCAAGATTCTTTAAACAAATCATGGTGGTTGTGACATGGCTCTTTTTCATGAGGCAGACAATCTGGACTGTTTACTGTCACACTAGGTAAACATGTGGCAGGTGAGCAGGGAAAGGTGCTACACAAGGGAGTCTGTTTATAGCATCTTCTTATCTGCATATTGATCTTGCTGGCTAAAACACAAGGTGTCAAGAAGTTAGGAGAGAGCCGCTCAGCTCAGGACTGGGTGTGGCTCAGTGGTAGAGCACTTGTCTGGTTAGCCCCTAGCACTGCAAACACAACCAAACCCTCAGCTTACACTCACACTGAATTATTTTGGAAGACTTCCCCTTTAAGCATCATTCTTTTATAATTACTTAGAGTGGAATCTTTTGGAATCTCCTATGCCCTCTGCTGTCCAGAGCTAAGCAAGCCTTGGACAATCAGGCTGGGCAGGTCACCTTTCAGAGTGGTGCCCTAGTTTATTCTTGCCTGAGCTTGTGCCAGCATCTTCACAGCTCACTATCACCCATTACATCTCTAAGATTAGAGATGAGACATTCCCTCTCCCTCGGTTACATTTTCCTCATCACACTTTTGAACTATCTTGTGTGTGCTCTTTCTTAAATTTTATTTTACTGTATCCTTCCCCAAAGGTGGGCTTCACAGGGCCAGGTTCCACTGTTCTCTGAGGACAGCCAAAAGGCAGGTAGATGCACACACAAGTGAGGAGAAGGCACAAAACACACACCAGTGAGTAGCATGGGCAGCTGGACAAAAGAAAAGCCCTGAGTTCTTCTCCTGGAGCCTCCTTATATACAGTCCCCCACCAGAAGGGACACCTACTTTGGAGAAAGGGCTTTCTCACTACTTAATACCTACCCAAGAGGCATTTCTCTCACTGGATTCCTAGTCTGATCAAGTTGACAATAGAACTTAACCATCACATACTTAGTGATGGCTACTTGTTTTTGGACTGCATAAAACAACTAATTCACCTAAGGATGGTGG
>PVHP010037713.1:0-15899 GCA_004024765.1 Zapus hudsonius
AAAATGTATATGTATACACATATATTGTATATGCACATGCATTTGTATATATTATAGGTCATATATCATACACATTTATATATGTATATATGTATGTGCTATTTCAACCATATAGAAACTTTTATGAACATATGGATATGACCAAGGTTTCACAGACATCAATGCTATCACTCTTACTTTATTTATATTCTTGTGGTTCTCTCTGACAAATTAATATTTTAAAAAAATCACTGTTGATTCAGCATTAAGAAAAGGCCACTTTGCTTTTTCCAAGATTGTGGTGATAGAAAACATCATTTCTTGCATCCAAAAATTTCCCATATTCATTTTTAAATGCATACACATTTTGCTATCATTCTTGCATCGTTGACTATTTTCATATAGTCAGGCAACAATTCAACATTTGAGAATGTAAGCACATGGTATGCATGGTAATAAGTGGTACTGCCTGAATATATTAGATCATATTATTTATAAGCAGCTCTAAGAAATAATTCACAACTGTTTGCATTTGGCTGAAATATACTGCTCAGGATGGTAATAATAATCCATGTGTCATTACTCACCAATTATCCAATTACTACTTTTACTACATGAGAAAATTAACTTTGAGAGTGATTGTATGTGGTGAAATAATTTCTTAAATATTATCAATGGAAAGGTCTTTACCATAGATGAAAACGCACGAGTATAATTGAACTCAGGACTGTACTATATTCTATGGCTTTTTAAAAGTAATTATACCTCTTTACCATGATGTTCTCCTGATTTCAAAAGCCCATCTCCCCACTCCTTGTTGAATCATCACACAGTCTAAGATTTTATTTAGGCTGAGCAATTGAGAGTAAAATCATGAGAGTGAGATGAAATAATGTTTTCCACATGGAATCTTATACCATTTCTGTATACGTCTTCCATTTATATTTGCATTCTCACTGGATATTGACAGTCGTTAGAAGAAAACAGAAATGCATGCTATTAATTATATTTGAATAATATAGACCCATGTGGAAGACACTCTCAATAAAGCCCATCCTTCAAATACTAAATTGCTCATATGCTTTGTTAATCTACTGCTCTGGATGTCCCTGGTAAATGGAATCACATCAGGCTAACATAGGAGCTACAGAGGTGCACACCTCTGTGGTCAGTTTGAATGTATGTTAGTAATCCAAATACATTCCCATCATCCCAATATCCAGAAGCACAGGCAAACTAGCCTACTTTCCCCATTGAACATGTCATCTTTTAAAACATCTTTAAACCTGAATTACTTTTTTAGCAATTTTCTTCCCCCAAAATAAAATGTTTATTGATTTTTTTTATTCACCAGGAACACAAAGAAATAATTCGTGTGTCTGTAAAGGGCCTAGTAGACAGGCAAGGAATTTGTCATAATAAGTTGAGCTATGTGACAATAGGTTCAACTGAGAAAATTGTTTTCACCCACTGGCAACTTTTTTTCTTCAATGTACAAATTGAAAGCAGTAGCATGTGCTTTGTAGAAGCTCCTAGATTTTGATTTTATGCAAGAGGTAAAATAAGCTGCATTTAAATAATGGATTTGTCAATAAATTCTGGCACCTTGAACCTTTCTGATTTATCTCCTAAAGAACAGTTGAGGAAGGATTGGACTTCTATAGCATGTGTCAGCCTCCCATCAAGAAGTTCCAGCTGAAAGCTCTAAGAGTACCTGCCAAATTCACACTGGCTTCCTTTGATTCACGACAAGGATACTGAAAGTTATGCTCTTGACCCAAGGCACAGGTGAGCAGGCAGCTGGGATGGGGGAATTCTTAGGATTTGTGACTAAATCACTGCCAGCCTGAGAACCTCCTCCTGTGAGATGGTAGATACTGAGGAGAATCAAAGCTCATCATAGCAGAAAATCAGAGGATCCAGAGAACTCAACACTAAAGGAGATTTGTAATATGCCTGTCAAGGCTCAGAGAACATTGCATAAGAGGCAGCAGGAAGAATGAAAGAATCACATGGTGGGAAGGAGTATTCTGAGGCATTTGCCCTCAGCCTCGCAGAGACTGTCTGATGCCTGCCTGACTAAACCATGAATAGGAATTATGCCCATTGACGAGGGCCCGAAGTGGAATAGGGTGGGAGAAAGGGAACCTAAGAGTATAACTCGATGAGAATATGGCCATATTTTATATATACTGTACACCCCTAAAATGTTCATAGAAGAAAGTTCACAACTAATAAGAATTTTAAAAATTGCCAGGAGTAGTGGTGCATTTCTTTAATCCCAGCAATCTGAAGGCAAAGACAAGAGGATCTCCTTGAGCCTACACAGTCAATTACAGGTCAGCTGGGCTACAGCCAGACCTTATCTCAAAAAAATCCACAAATTAAATGAGTTTCTGTTCTACTCAATTACTGGAATCAAGGGCTAGAACTCAAAACTGGCAAACACAAACAGCTTTAGTGTCTGGGACATCCAGATGTTTAGAATTATTATTGAATACATTTAATAGGCATTTTTTAAAGTGGAAAACACAAAACTATGTCTAAAATTAAGAAAATGTTATGAAACTATGTCTAATTTCTAAGATCTGGAATTGTGCACAGAACGAGTTTTTTGGTTGTTTTTTCAAGGTGGGGTCTCACTCTAGCCCAGGCTGGCTGGCATTCATTCTATAGTATTAGGCTGGCCTCAAACTCACAGGGTCCTCCTTCCTCTGCCTCCTGAGTGCAGGGATTAAAAATTTGTGCCACAACACCTGGCTCTCAGATATCTCCAAATTTTCAACACTGTCTCCAGAAGGACATTTTAGTCACTATGTGTTAAATCCAGCTAGCGATCAAGTTATTGATTGTCTTTAGAAATGGCATTCTGATGCCATTTCATGTTTAAGGTTAATCTTCTATATTTGTAAATATGAATCTAGGTGAGGCTCTTAAACACAAAGGGCAATAGTACATAAACATTCATCAGTAATTAATTGACAGTCATAACAGTAATACCTTACAGCCATTTTTAATGAAATGATCATCAAAAGAAGGATGGAGTGTAAGGACCTACTGTACTTAAATGAGAGAAAAATATCTGTAGTTATACTATGATAATAACCCAGTAGAGAGTCACACTAGCTCTCAGAAATAGATCAGTGCTCAGAACAAATACCATCCAGTTTTGTCCATTGCAAGCTCAGGTGATCATTATTAATCACTTCCCCCCCCACACAAAAAATAAAAAAAATAAAAGAGCAGGAAGATAACCTGATTCTAAAATTGTGCCCAAAAATGTGAATTCCCATATAATTTACTAAGTCTCAATTTGGTTCATCTCAAATTATTTCATATGTTTGCTTCCCCACTAGTATTGTTAAGAGAGGGACATAATGAGTATAGTTACCAGAAATTTGTATTATACTGTAATATAAATCTGACTTAAAGTATCAGTTTTAATTTGCATTTCCCTGATAATTAGGAATGATGAACATTTTCCTCGATGAGCATTGGCCATTTGTCCTTCCTCCTCTGTGAATTCCCTGTTGAGTTCATTGCCTCATTTTGTGAGAGGACTGTTTGATTTTTTATTACTTAAATTTTTGAGTTCTTCATAAGGTCTAGATACTGGACTTCTGTACATGGTATAGCTTGCAAAGATTTTCTCCCAGTCTGAGGGTAGTCTGCTGGTTCTCAGTTTGGTATACTTGTCTGTACAGAAGTTTTTTTAGCTTGATAAGATCCCATTGATTAAGTAATTGTTGCAATTCCTGGCCTATTGGGGGTATATTCAGTAAGTTTATTATTATTTTTCTACTTCTATCTTGTGGAGAATTCCTCCTGTTTTTCTTGCATGGTTTTCATAGTTTAGGTATTATGTTGAGGTCGTAGATCCATTTGGAGTTGATTTTTGTGAATGGTGAGAAGAGTGGGTCTAGTTTCATTTTTTTCATGTATTTATCCAGTTTGTCCAGCACCATTTATTGAAGGTGCTACATTTTCACCAGTGAACATGGTTGGCACTTTTGTCAAAGTTCAGGTAACTAGAGTTAAGTGAGCTAAGAGCACCTGGACATCTATCTTCAAGATTCCTTGCTTTAGCACACAGACATCTACTGAACCATGTCTATAGTGGCTCAATTCATAATAGCTAAGAATTGAATTCAACCCAAATGCTCATCACTGTACAGATGGATATCAAAGTTGTAGTACACATTCACCATGGAATTCTACTCAGCAGTAAGAACAAATGACATAGTGAAATTTAAAGAAAGGGGAATGGATTTGGAACAGATCATATTTAGCAAGGTCACATAAGAACACAGAGACAAATGCCACATATTCTCCCTCATCTGTGGTTCGTAACCAGGTTAAGCTTGAAGAGTAACAAAACCTGACAGGTGAATTGAGGGACTGACAAAGGGGATGGAAAGAATTAGAGGGATGGGGAGATGGGATAGTGGGGGAGATATACACTAATTTAAACCAATAATGAATTGATCCTATAGAATCCTTACTTTCATTCAGTGAGCTCCCAAGGAAGCTGGGGGTAATTGGTTACATTCCCACTGAGCTGTTGATTCAAGAGACCCTGGAGATTGCCAAAACAAGACAGGTTTATGTCAAAGCTCTTGAATAACTTCCCCAGGCAAAAGATAAAACCATGTTGCTGAAGATACCACAAATTGCCTTCACACAACACGAAAGACCCTGTTGGATCCAGAAAGGCAATTAGCTCCCAGTAGCCTGTGTAGTGTTAGAAGACATTACATGAGCTGCCAGGGGAAACTGGCAAACAATATTTGGGGAAAGCAGAGGACACATATATAAAACATTGATCAATGTTATGAGAATGTTGAGGACAGCTATATGGCAGAGACCAGCAAGCCAAGAAGTGCTCATCTGTGCAATATTGGTGATAAACTTAGGTGGGTAATCTCTAGCTTGCTCATTGGCTAAGAGATCCTCTCAGGGGTGCAGAACCCTTAACTGTAACAGGGATCCAAGGCAAACTCATATAGGGACCAAGAACCCAGACTCCAAAGGGAAACCCCCACTAATCAGGGTCTACAGAGAGGCTCCACCCATTAGAATCTCACCAAATTAATAATGTTTGTCTACTTTAACCTATATTGATCTCAGTCTCTGTTGGAGATTCTTTTTATATTTTTATTTATATTTTTTAGAAGGCAGTGAGAACCTTGGACAACTCAATTTCACCAATAGGACCTAGGATGATGGCTGATATCCAGGTAGGTGATAAACCACTCCTAAGTTATCAAATGAAACCTTTGATGAAGTGGCAAGATGAGCAATAGAACCACCTCCGCAGCAAGATAACTTATGAAAGGGTGATGGAGACAGACACCTAGGATACCCAAAATAGCCGAAAGCAGAAAACCAGAGCCTTTAAAGATCTCAACAGTAAAGCAGACTGAAAAAAAAAAAAAACCCAAAACAACTCATCCGCTGTGACTCAGGGAACTTTGTGGACGAGGGGGCAGAATGATTGTAAGAAACTTGGTGGGGAAGAATATCTAGACACATTGCCCCCTTTACAACAACACACAAAAACTGCTCTTAAAATTCATTGCCCCTTAACCCATCGGCAGGTCCAGCAATCCCAGTGAGGAGGGCCCCCAATGGATGGACAGAGAGGAGGGAAATGGGGTATCATCATAAGACTTGCTCATAGAAGGTATGTAATATGGGTCATAAGCTGTTATTGATTCAGCAATAAATAGCATAAAAATATATTAGTTTTAGCCAGGAATGGTGGCACATGGCTTTAATCCCAGCACTGGGAAGGCAGAGGCAGGAGTTTCACTGTGAGTTTGAGGCCACTCTGAGACTACATAGACTACATATTGAATTCCAGGAGTAAGACCCTACCTTGAAAAAAGAAAAAGAAAAGAAAAGAAAAAGTCAGTTTTGTAAGTTAGTTATTTCTTTCTCCTATGAATTTCTGGGTAAAAAATGTTCAAAAAATAAAAATCAGCAGAAAATATAAGGGGTAGTTTAGTGATTAGTAAACTGAGAAAAGGTCAAGGCCAAGGGCTGATTCTGTTTTTCACTGCACTCTTGACTTGGTTGCTATAGGAGATGCTAATCCAATGATGGATCTCATCAGGCACTGTCAGCCTTCACCAATATTCAATGCCGAATTAGTACTCCCATGGCTCCTTGCCTGGCCTGCTCCTCACACCAAGGGCACTGCTCTGGAACTCATGAGGGTATGTCTGCACGTATATTCTCCAGCTCTGGAAGCCGCCACATCACTGTTTATTTCATATTAGCACCCTGCTCTCCTTCTCCAGCTGATATCTGGGCCACGGGGGGCAGCCCAGGCCATACTGTGAGCAGTCTTTGCAGTACATGAGATTTTTTTTGAACCCATCTGGAATATCTTCTTACATATGGGTAGTTTTAACACAATCAAAATTTAATTTTCAGACATTTTAAAAATTGATTCTCTATAAAAGTGGCAGAATCTAACCATATGTTAGGACTCTGTTTGTTGAAGAACATTGATGTATGTCTACATTTGTTTTGTTTTGGTCATTCAGTGGCAATTAAATTTGTCTCATATTTATGTATATTCATATATCAACAGTTGTGACACATTATCTATAAATTCCTGCAATATAAGTATAGCTTTCAATTCAGCTCTAAGAAGGAAACTCATAACATTCTAAGAGACAGAATGTCCTTTTTTTTTTTGTTTTTTTGAGGTAGGGTCTCACTCTAGCCCAGGCTGACCTGGAATTAACTCTGTAGTCTCAGGATGGCCTCAAACTCACAGCCCTCCTCCTATCTCTGCCTCCCAAGTGCTGGGATTAAAGGCGTGCACCACCAAGCCCGGCTTTCTAGAATGTCCATTTTCAATGGTGATACAAGGAATTGCAAACTGTTAAGGCAATTTTAAAAAAATATGTCTTTCTCCTCTTCATTTTTGCTAGCTGTCTTTCACACTGGCCCTGTATTGCTGAAACAATTTCCGCATTATGTGCATACCCGTTAACGCATCCTGTGGTAGAAAATAAAATTCTTCCTTCCATCTGGAAGATAGTGATGAGAAAAGACAATTCTGGGTCTTGCTCTAGACCTGGAATTCACTTTGTAGTCTCAGGGTGGCTTTGAACTCATGGCAGTCCTCCTACCTCTGCCTCCTTAGTGCTGGGATTAAAGGCATGCACCACCACGCCCGGCTAATTCTGTCTTATTTTCTCTTCAATAATATAGTTTAAGAAATGGGTTTAAAAAAAACTTGAATTACCTCATATAATCTTGAAGTGGAATGCTACAACATAACTGCACATTGTTATAATACAGTTCAAACAGTGATAGTTGGGGTAACCAAAGATGGTTAGAGAGTCTCAGAAGTCATGGCACATGAAAATAACTGCCAAACTGAGCCATTTTAAAAGAGTTTCCATCAAAATATTCAATAATATTTAAACATAAATTGTAGCTGGATAATAATTGTCACGATTTTTTCCCTGTGTGTTTTCCAGTATACCAAACAGATATGTAGCTCTGCTTAATAAATACAATGTTTGCCCAAATGTCAGCGTTCTCTGTCCCATTCCAGAAATGGAGCCCCTGCTAATAACGAGCATTCACGATTACCTCCACTGTGGCAGCTTCTGTTCCCTGACAATGCCCCATAGATAAGCTTCAAAATGAGGAGAGAAAGTGCCATTGCTTAGTTTGAGTCCAATTCTTTAGGCCCTTGTCTTTTCAAGCTGAGAGCAGTTGGGTAACTTTCATCTGTAGTTTTAGAGTCTCAACACCGTTTGGGATGCCAGATTCCATTCAAGTGTAAAATAAGACCAAACATTAAATTCTGAAAGAAAACACACATACAAACACATCTGCCACTGGAAGATGATGCTAAGACATACAAATTTGAGTCTGCACACATCAACCCAAACATCATTTCTCTTAATTAAAAAAAAATGAGAGCCCCTAGTATCTCAGGATTCACCCTAGCATACATAAGGCAAAAGAGATTATTTTTTGTTCGCATAAAAAGAAGGGCATGAAGCCAGTGCACACGATAGAACATGATCTTTGAGGAAAGAAGGAACTAAGACAGACTCCATTTTCACTCTCTGTGCCGAAGGTCTATAGAAAACAACATCCATTTTCCTGCTTCAAAGAGCATAGTGTATTCACATATGAAATAATAACAGAATTGAGCAAGTAAATACATGCTCGTATTAGTACATACAGTCAGCCAACTCTTAGGCAGAAGTCAGGGATTGGATAGGTACACAGAACCTTGGAAATATGCAATAGGACTTTGTGGTAATATTTCCTCCAAGACAAAATAAAAATGAGTGATCTGCTCATTATAAAAATGAGATTCTTCTAAGCCTGTGAAAAATTGATCAGTCCTGCAACTATTGGCCCCAGTAACTGGCTCCTTCCTTCACTGAACTGTTGACCAAAGTAACCCATGAGGTCCCAAAAACAAGACAGAATTCTGTCAAAGCTCTTGAATAGCCACCCCAGGCCTGAGATAAGATCCTGTTGCTGAAAAAATGGCAAAAGGCATCTATCAGCACTGAGAGACCCTGGAGGTCCAGAATGGTAACCAACCCTCAGATGGAAGTTAGTGAAGTGCTGGAAGGCACTGTATAAGCTGCCAGGGGGATCTGGTCAACGACAGTTGGAGTAAACACAGACCACTGTTATGAAATGCAGTCTGCAGCCATGAGTAGGCTTGAACACACTTCTGACTGGGAGAGAACAGCGAACCAAGAAGTAATCACTTGTGCAATGGAAGAGTCAAAGCCATGGAGAGGCAATCAACAGCGTTTAATCTGGCCAAGTAATCCACCCAGTGACAAGGAGCCCTTGATGGAATTGGGGACTAAGGACGAAATACATTGGGAACCAAAATCTTGGGACCCCAAAGAGAAATGCACTTTACAAGTGATTTACAGAGGCTAATCACAATAGAATCTAATCAATTCAGAAATGTGTATCTTAGCCTATGCTGATCTCACTCTCTGATGTTGATTCTGTTTGTATTTTTCAGAAGGCAGCGAGAGAGCTGTGGTCTTTCCAACCCTACCCACAAACCACAGGCCGATAGCTGACATCCTGACAAGAGATGAGCCACCCCAGACATACCGTGGAGGATCCACATAGAACCAGGCAGAAAGTGGTGGGATAAGCAAGAGACCCATAACCACAGCCAATCAGTCAACCCAGGATAAGCCAGCGAGACAGACACCAACAATTTTCAACACAACCTAAAGCAGAAGCACAGAGGCCCCTAAGACCTCAACAATAAAGCAGCCTTAATACTCACCCACAATGACTCAGGGAACTGAGTGGAAGAGAATATCCAGAGACATTGCCCCCCTCAGTAACAGCGACAAAAGGGGGTGGAACTGGGTTGACCCCTAGGCTATCCATAACCCCCTACTCCATGAACTGATCCAGTTTGCCCAAGGAGGAGGATACCCAGCTGATTGGGGACAGGGAAGAGAGAAATCTGGGAACTGGGACACCAACACATTATTTGCTCAATCAGTGTATGTAAATATGGACAATAAAGATATATTTTATATAAAAAATTAGATTCTTACATATTTGGAATCTATACCAATTAAGAAACTTGATTTTAACATAATCCATTTAAAAATAAAAATTACTTAGTTTTTTAAATTTTTCCAGTAAAATTAAGGTATAAGCATTCTCAAACATCCTAGCCCAGTTTTCCTGATGACTGCTGTCTTTGACAATATAGAATGTTTATTGAAATTAAAGAATTAAGGTTGGAGTGCTATAGCTACCTAAAAGATCATGCTTCAACTATATGTGTATGGTTTTAACCAAGTTATTTTCTGTGTTCTTTGATCCTTTCAAGGACCCCAAGTTTCCTTTGGCCACTCCTGACTATTAAAAGGAGATACATAAGTTTATGTGCACCTGGCCAATATTCCTTCTGGGTATGGCTTGTGAATTTTATATAGATTATATAAATAAGTTTTGTATAGAATTAACATTTAAATTGGATAACTAAGCAAAGCAGAATTCCTTCCTCAGCAGTATGATGAAGGCATGGATAGAACAAAAGTTTGAATACCTTATATCTGTTCTTCCTCTCTGTTTATCCAATTCGGCCTCAGTCATTTACCTCAGAGGGAACCCTCCATCAACTCTCCAGGGTCTTCAGCTTCACTACTCTAGATCTGGAACTGCCTACCTCATACTTCTATGAGATAATTTTTGTAGTAAGTGTATAAAATAGTACACATATATTGCCTCTTTATTTGTACCTATAGGTGTATGTATAAATATAAATAACCTGTGTATGTTCTCATATATATACATACATATCTTTAATTATTATGAATATATGTATGTATTATGTATCTATTATATACACACAACTTTATGTATGTTCAATTCATTTGGATAATGCAGAAAATGCATTTTTTATTAGCTGACTTATTGTTTGGAGACAAAATTCTTGACAAAAATCATTTAAGAGAGGAAGACTTCATTTTTGGCTCATAGTATAGAGAAGAAATGCATCACGATGGGGAAAGTATTACAGAAGCAAGAGGCCTGCATCACATCATCACATCCACGAATAGGAAGAAGAGAGGAATGAATTCTGTTCAGACATCTTTCTCCTTTCAACTGCCCAGGGCACATAGGCCACGGAAGGATGCCACTCACAGATAAGATGGGTCTAATCTAGAAACTCCCTAAGAGGCAGGCTAAGAGATTAGTTTTCATGGGGATTATAAATTCCGTCAGATTGACAAAGAGACTAATCATCACATGCAGGCACTATCTCAGCGTTTTCTAAATTTGAGTGACTTTGATGCTTTAGAGAAGTATTGTGAGATAATTCTCGTTGCTGGGAGGAACCTTCTAAGAGATAGTTTTATGGAAGGAGGGAGTATATTACAAGCTTACAGATCAAGGGCGAAGTTCTATCAGTGGTGGAAGAAGCTGCTTCAATATATCGAAGCAGAGAGAAGCAACCAAACAGCCAGCAGAAACAAAAGCAATAAGCAGACCTCTGCATGCTTTTGGGCTTTAATTCAGACCCATCCCCAAACTCACCTTTGGGGTGGACGCTATAGTCTGCCTCCTCCAGCAAAGAGGTTGGAGACCCAAGTTATAAGCTTTAATGAAACTCCTTAGTCTGTGAGGAACATATATTCAAATGACCATACCATTATAAAACTAGACAAAAATGAAAATATTCTATCAATGAAATCAGAAAGCCAATTTGAAAAATATAATTACAATTTCAGATAAGAATCTCTTAAAGTAGGAATACAGGGAAATTCATCCGCATAAGAAATATTGACAAGACCTTGAGATAATGTCATACTCATCAAGAAATACTATAAGTTTTCCATTAAATCAAGAATGTAGTCAGTTTTCCCCTCAGCACTCATTATTAATGAATAAGAAGTTCTCTCTAATTAAACAAGAAAAATATTAATAATAAATATACATGTAGAAAAGAAATACATCTACCTTTTTGAGAAAGACATAGGAATCTATAAAATATCAGAAATAAACAAAAAAGAAACATCAAAATATGTTTATTTTTTCTGAGTTCAAAGTACATGTTTCTGATACAGGAAGAACAAAATGAAATTTATAATGACTATTATCATATTTCAAAAATTAGAAATATTGGCTTAATTGCTTGAGTTAAGTTAGAATAATTTCTGAATCTTTAATCTTATATTTTTGAATAATTGGAAGATTTTAGACCTAGTTTGATCAAAATTTAATGTAACCTTAAACATGGAAAATAGTACTTCCCCATTTGAGAAAAATTATCTCACAGGACTTAGTAACTATCTTTTGACTAAATGATTTATTTCACAGTTATTTCTACAAGAAACATCAACAAATAAAATGTAAGGTCTTTAAAAGAATTTTTATATCCTATCTTTGAATAGATACAGTCATTATCAATTTAAGCTGATCCACTTTAAGCATCAAATATTGATGTTATTAGTTTTATCATAGAATTTTAATATATTTTAAACATTCTAAGGACAGTGTAAGATTGGTAGTTAATTTTAATGAAGGAATGCCTATCAGTAAGTTACAGAAGAATTCAAGGTGCACAAGGATATCTGAAAAGTATATTAATTCTAATTATTTAGCAGCGGTTTCTAAGGTATCTTCTACCAATGTAGAGATAGAAAAAATCAATTATTTTGTTACATTATCATGAAGATTTTAGTTTGCAGCCAGTGGCTGTGTCCAAAGCTTTGTACAATGAGAGAGAAACTTCTCTGTAGTTCACAGAAAATTTGACTCAAAGTCCAGTTTAATAGATCTGATTCACTCTAGAGTAGAAATATGATACCACATATCCTTCAAGTTCTGATGTCAGTCAACAAAAACACCCTTAGAAATAAATGGTTTCATGGCATTTCATCTATCTTCCTGACTGATAGAGAATGAGATTGTCAGAAAAATGTTTCAGAAGAGTGCTATTGATGAAAGTCCATGTTGCAGAAGCACAAGACAGTCTGTCAGAAAACAATTCCATAGTTTTATAGTGTTATAAAAAAGGAAAAAAATCTAATATCCTTTCAAAGAGAAAATAAATATTTGAATGTTTTGGGTTATTAAGAAGTGCGTATTGAATACGCATAAGTATGATATAGTTATAGAGGCTACATTGTAGATATAGGTAGATATTGTGTGTGTTAGACTCATGGTTCATTTGGGGGCTTAGACTTCTTATTTATAAACTTATATTTAGGTTAGCTGGGCGTGGTGCCACACATCTTTAATACCAAGATTTGGGAGGCAAAGATAAGAGAAACACCATGAGCTTGAGGCCACCCTGAGACTACATAGTGAATTACATTTCAGCCTTGGCTAGAGTGAGACCCTACCTTGATAAAACAAAATAAAAATAAATAAACTTATATTTGGGTTATATTATAAAGCTGAGATGTAAAATTCCAATATTCAATCTGTAAACATCCTTTGAAAATTCTCCAAGGTTTTGGAAAATCACATAAGAGCCAAGCTTTTATTTTCAGAATATTTGAGTGAATAATCAAATAATTTCTACCAGCACCCTATATTTTATATTCTCCCACAGACTTTATACCAATGGAAGAGAGGGAGAGGAGTATATATTTGTTACCAAGGGTTATTATAAAAATCCCCAATTAGTAGATTAAACAGATATTAAAAATACTTGCTATCAGTAACAAATGTATAACAGTGAACAAACTCTGAATCAGGAGTCCAGTAAAGATATTTTAAAAGAAATGATAACTTACAGAGACATTGAATACAAGAGTATTTTAAACTACACAAGATATAACGACAAGCAGTTAAGACATATGCAAATTATTATTATGGGTGTTTATATTCAGTCCCTATTCCTTGTCGATTACAATGTTGTTTTATAGCAAAATCTGAATAGAAAGCTCTGAGACACTCTAAGCGTGCTGCATATTTTCCACACTTAATTCTTACAACAATGAGACAGATTTCTCTCATTATAATTCATTAAATTGAAAAGGAAACATGCAGAAAATGGAATAATCTATAAGGATCAGGTAGTTCAATGGATGGAACCATACTATTTTGAAATATCTATTATTTAAGAGAAAGAGGAAGAGAGAGAGAGAGAGAGAGAGAGAGAGAGAGAGAGAGAGAGAGAGAGAGAATATTGTAGATACACCAGAGCCTGCTGTCAACTCAAGAGAACTTTAGAAAAATGTGCCACTTTGCATGTTGCTTAAATGGGTCCTGGGGATTTAAACTTCAGCAGGCAGGCTTCGTAAGCAAGTATGTTTAACTGCTGAGTTATATCTCCCCAGGCCAGAACCAGAATTTGGTGAAGACCAGCTGTCTTGCACAGTTGCCTCTCTTTTTCTTCATGTTTTATCTTCTCACAACATTAAACTAGTTTATGCTTGTACTTAAATTCAAAATCTACATTAAAAAACACAATACACATCTAAATGCCTTGCAAAAAAACTAAGTCTAATTTAAGTGTACAATTAGCCCATTTTAAGGAGCCAAATTTCAGTCAATCACAGGCATTAATTTATCTGTCTACCCAAAAGAACAGAAGCCTACCTTTAGCCAATTGGAAAATTTCTGTACTTTGTTTATGGCCATGAGACTCTTGTTGCTAATCTGCTTAGTGGAGACCTGTGAACCTCAATTATGGAAGGGTGTCGGTGTTGTCTAACCCTTGAATGATCCTTTGCTTAAAATTCTACTAAATTTAATCTGTCTAAAAATTTTTAAGTACAAATAGATAAGTACCTTAAGTCTGTCATCATCTGGACAATTAGTGGAAGTTCTATCCGATCTGTTCTTAAAGCTGTTTATGAAATGTGTTCTAGAATCTTCTTCACTGCTGCCTCCTCACTACATTGCAGAGTACCTGTGAACATCATTCTCCTTTCTGCACTGGTTATGACCCAGAGTAGAAATTTCAAATGCAAGAAATAAATGGACGAACAGAATTTTAGTAAAATATCAACCTAAGGTACCTAAGGATGCTCAGTTACTTATAGAAATGATTTAAAAATGGACTCGTGAAAAGCGTGAGTTTATTTATTTATTTATTTATTTATTTATTTATTTATTTATTTTGGTTTTTCAAGGTAGGGTCTCGCTCTAGCACAGGCTGACCTGGAATTTTGGTCTCAGGCTACCTTGAACTCATGGCAAAACAATGGGACTCAAGTTGGACACATGTGTGTGTATGTGTGTGTCTCTATAAGGCTGAATTCAGGATCACAATAAATGTGCTTCCTGAAAAGATTATTTATTTTGTATGAACCAAAGATTTTAAGGCAGAGAAGCAGAGGAGTTCTGCATGAGAAACTAATATGAAGAACTATTTCTCTTCAACTCAATTTGTGTCATAAATTCCCCCAGGAAACTTAAAGAAATGACTGGGTTTGAATCAATAAATATGGATATTATTTTATCGATGTTATTCTTGATTATTTTGTTCCTGTAAATCTTTTTCTACTTTTACTCCGAATACCAGAGAGGAGCCACGAGGCCCGAGAGTGGGGCCTCTTCTTGATCTTCTTCCTTATCCAGACTGACATGAGATGTCTGTCTAGAACATCCACTTCCAAAAGAAGCAATTGGAGTGAGGTTACTGTAACCATGATTTGAAGGCTTTAGAACCATATACAATTCTGAAATGCACAGTTAAGGTATGTTAAATCTTATTTTAGGGGAATATTCCTGGCTGGTGATGTGGCTTAGAGTAAAAGCCCAGGTTTCAATGAGACAAGCGTGTAGAAGGACTGGGTTCTTTGTAGTGCATAAAGCAGACCTAGACTCTGGCTTCTCTTCAGATCATGAAACAAGCAGACGACGGAAACTTCACAGAGAAGAATTCTGAGGTGGAACCAATAACAAAGGAATTGGTGTCATGGGAATATTACCATAGGAGAATGACACCAATCGCTCACTTGTGGAGACACAGAAATAGTTTAGGTAATCTATTTCAAAGCTATCTTAAATTATTTCCAAGCCATATGTAAAGTATTTTTAAGAAAGTCTTAAGAGAACTTCAATAAACTTTAATAAGTTTAAAGTTGTAGTCAGCTTTCTTGCTGCTGTGACAAAGAGCCCAACAGAAAGCAGCTGATGGGAGCAATGGGCTTATTTTTCCTTATGGACTCAAGGGGAAGCTCTGGCATGAGCAGAGGGTGGACGTCACCACAGCACAGCGGCAGGAAGGTGTGCCAAAAACTGATGAGGAGACACTGGCTATAATCCCCATAAGCCCACCCCGAAAATAGACCTCCAACAAGGTTTTAATTCCAAAACTTCCATCAGCTAGAGATCAGATGTTCAGTACACATCAAGTTTATGGGGGACACCTGAATCAAACCACTACATAAAGCATAGTGAATCTTTTCTCCTTAGAT
>PVHP010037714.1:0-17208 GCA_004024765.1 Zapus hudsonius
GTAGGGAATGAATCTATCTGATCAGGTAAAATATTATGCACAGAAAGGACCATATTGTCCATGGGAGCCCAGTGAAGCAAAAAATCACCCTGTCACAATACAATAAGATTAAGGGGGTCTATGGCCATACCAACCTTAGTAAGCTCGATGCTATCTGATTTCAGAAGCTAAACGGGTGGGGGGGGGGGGTTGGTTAGTACTTGGATGGGAGATTAAGGGGAATTAAATCCCTAATTTGAATTTTAAAATTTAGTGCTCTGATAACCTGGCTCATTTATTTTTCTCACCCTAGCATATTGTTATGTGCTAGGCTAATATATTTTAATTCTGCTTTTCTAATGGCCCATGACTAATCTCTTTTGGTTTACATAATGTTTTGGGGGGGGGGGGTTTCAAGGTAGGGTCTCGCTCTAGCCCAGGCTGACCTGGAATTCACTATGTAGTCTTAGGGTGGCCTTGAACTCATGACAATCCTCCTACCTCTGCCTCCCGAGTGCTGGGATAAAAGGCGTGCACCACCACGCCTAGCTGGTTTACATAATTTTTTAACCAGGTTATAATTAATGCTTGTTAGATTGTCTTTGTGTCCTTGCAGTGATCCACTATTTACTTACCAGACAAATTAACTCTCAGAGCTTAAGTTTATCTGTAAGTAACTGGGGAGTATCTCATTACTACCTGTATGCTTACATATGGCTTATAAATACAAGTTTCTATATATATAATATTTCTTTATTCAGGGCACACCTGGATAAATCAAATTCTCACCCACATACATATTCAGATGAAAAATGAATTCTTCAGATCTTTCTAGACCATGAGTCTGTTGGCTTTTCCATTGTTCAGGGTATTCAAAAGAACATTTCCCAGACTGTGAAAGTAATTCCAAATATCTGAACAATGGTGACATTGTTGGAATTATTAATAATAGCAAAAATGACTTTATTATTGGTAAGCAATATAAAAGTTTCAGTCATGACCAAGTGTCTAATTAAAGAAACACCACTGAACTATGCCTGACTGGCTAGCTTCAAGTTCCATTAACAACCATGGTATTGGTTCACTTATATTGTCATATGTTATTACTTGTTGTAACATAAGTAATAGTGAGGGCCAAAAGTTTAAGAAAAATTTATGGGAGACTAACTTAACATTGAGAAAAGTTATTTCATAAACATTTCCCCTGTGAATTGGGGACTGATTGTCATTATTTTGTTAGGAGGAGGTGACAACATGACCAGAGCATTATTTGGGAACCGATATTATAAGGGTGAGTCACTGAATATTTCTGAGGAAGTGAACAACAATTTCATTATTTCTCTATTATGAATTTATGAATATAAAAAGTTGACTAGAGAAGCAAAATTTTTTTTAGCATTTGCTTCACAACATTTGGAAGAAAGGAATCTTTTTGTTGAGAACTTTAAAATCTTGTGGAATACCCGTTTCGGGATAGAAATGAGTGGAATTTTAAAAATGCTGAGTAAATATGTTTGATTGTAATATGAGAAATATTACTAAAATGGACTGGGATGTGGTTGAATAGCAGTTGGTACTTTGTCATGGTTTGTGAGTCAGGCAAGAAAGTCACAAATCAGAGATGCTCTAGGTGAGTGGTTCTCCAACAGGGAGCTTTGAAACTACCTGGAGAGATGGTGAAGGCAGACTGCTGAACCCCAGTCCTGGGAAGTCTCCATTCTGTACACGTGGGACTGGCCCCAGATACTCCTTTCTAATAAGCAGCAGAAGTGACTATTCTATACTCCCTATTGGTTCTCTCTCCCGTCTCCCAAAGTGCTTCAGGAACCTGTTACCGCTTCAGACTGGGTTTACCTTGTTCAGTAAAATTGCTTCTGTCCTACATTAGGAAAAACTGGGATCACCAAATCCGAGTAACTTCATCCTCATTTCTTTCTTCCCATCTCTTTCCCATTTTAGGGCTCCACCCCCTTCCTGGGCTTTCTAGCAAAAGCCTTCCTCCCTTCTTTTCCAGAATCTAATTCCATTCTTGTTTGTCTGGTTTTTTTTTCGAGGTAGGGTCTCACTCTAGCCCAGGCTGACCTAGAACTCATTCTGTAGTCTTGGGCTGGCCTTGAACTCACAAGAGTCCTCCTACATCTGCCTCTCAAGTGCTGGGATTAAAGGTGTGTGCCACTATGCCCTGCCCATCCATATTTCTTAACAACGTTGTCACTGGCTTGCAAACCAGTTTTGTAAGTTCTTCTACAAAGCCTGCAAACAAGTTCAAGTGCATTGAACTCAAAAATCTGCTTCTTGCCTCCTGAATATTAATTTCTCAAGCCACATGCTTGGAAAGAATAAAGTACTTGATTTCTCTACCTCCCTTTCTACCCCTTCCCTTTTCAGGTCACGGACACCAAGTTTCTGTTCCTCCCACTACTGAAAGCTGTTTTGCCAAAGGTCACCTTGAACTAAGTGAAATTAATATGAATTCTCGTGTTAGTGTCATTAATGTCTCTTTGAAACTTTGGTCTCTGTGTCTCACTATCGTGCCTTCCACATCCATTGACTGCGTCTGTGAGCCAACCATTGACTCAGTCTCCCTGCCCCTTTTTTCTCTCTGAACTCTCTTGAGTGTGTCATGGTCTCCCTCAGGATCAGCTGTGCCCACACAGATCCTAGTGAGGATGTTTGCAGGTGAAGTCTAGGAATGGAGTGAAGTGTTCCATCTGAGTTATGTGAGCAGAGCGACGACGTATATTGTAAGTTGCTGATCCCACCTAGTCTCCTAACTCCAGATTTCATTCTAGATTCCACCCCAGCATTCTCTATGACTATTCCACTTGGTTACTGGTCATAAGCACTTGGGATTTTCATCTTAAAAGATGATGTGCCTAAATCTGTCATTTCGAGGACTGGGGAGATTCTTCAGTGCATAAAGACATTTGCTTGAAAGCCTCCTGGCCCAGGTTCAATTCCCCAATGCCCACATAAAGCCAGCACATGCATCTGGAATTATCTTGCAGAGGCAAGAGGCCCTCATGCTCTCCCCCTTCTCTCCTCTCTCAAAAAATATTAAAAAATATAACTGTCACCTTTAGCATTAATTGTCCCGGTAAAGATGGAATCATTTCTGAGTTCCCTCTTTGGCTTATTTTTCTATCTCACGTCTTTCTAGGAAGTAACTCAGCCTTTGCAGTAAATAGGAATTTGTGGGGAGAAAAAAAAACAGAGGATTGAGTAGAAAGAAAATGGAGGGCATAGTAGAAAGAATGGATTCACTTTTAAGTTGTGTCTCTGTGATGTGAACTCTTTTTCATCATTTCAACAGTTAGTATATCTGCTGTGCCCACACAAAGCTCTGTGAAAAAGCTTTGGGGTGAAATGCAGGAACAGGATTAAGGTCTATGTTTGGGTGGTTGTTTGTAAAATAAGGACACATAGCAGTTCATTCATGAACTTTGCAAATTTGGCATTAAGTAGAGTTCAGCACCAGGGAGATTGTGAGAAGATTAGCTCCAAAGAAATATAAAGAATTCCTGAGGGGCTGGAGAGATGGCTCAGCAGGTAAAGGAATTTACTTGCAAAGTCTGTTGGCCTAGGTTTGATTCCCCAGTACCCACGTAAAGCCAGATGTATAAAGTGGTGCATATGTCTGGAGTCTGTTTACAGTTGCTAGAAGCCCTGGCACCCCCATTCTGTCTGTCTGTCTGTCTATCTCTCTCTTTGCTTAAAAATAAATAAATATTAAAAAAAGAAAATGAACTCTTGGGTTGTGCTTCATGCTTACAAATGAGGTAGAACAGAGGTGCAAACCATCTTAATCTGGAGCTCACATGTCAGGGAGATTTCAGCTGATGTCCAAACTATATATTGTCATGGTGCTTTTCTTCTTACTGCCTTATGTCCCTTTGTCTCCCCTCAACTCAACAGCAAGACTTCTTTTGGAGGACAGAGTCTCTGTTTTAATGTGCATGTCCACATGTTTGATGATGTCTAGAATACCTAGCGGAGCCTCAATTGTCTCACTGTTTGTGGGTATGGTGGCACATGTCTGTAATCTCAGCTACTGGAGAGACAGAAGCAATGGGGATCATGACCTCCAGGCCAGCCTGGACAACATAGTGAGACCCTATCTTTTTTAAAAAAAGTCACACTGATACAAATTTATTGAACTGAGAAAAAAATAAACCCTGCTACTTGGGGTAAGATTTTATGGTTTATAGGCCCATGTCTAATGCATTAAAATAAAAACATAAAATTCTCAAATAGCTAATCAAAAGCTGAAGTACAACAATGAATACGCATTGCTGAGTATTTTCAATTTGTCAAGAATTGTCCATCTAAATCCTGGTAATAGCAGGTGTTCTTATTCCTATTTTACAGGGGAGGATGCTTATTTTTAGAGAGGTTGAACACCACCAGGGTACTATGGCCAATAAGTGGCACTAAAGCCCATATGTTTTGCACTATACCTGACTTGAGTCAATGAGGCCATTTGACAAGCATTTCTGCAAAAAGGAAAATAGAGCTTATGTGGTATGTGTAAAAAGCTAGGAAATGAAGAGTACTAACCTGATTAAGCCTGTTTGCACATTCTTTGATCACTATTTAACAACTGATTTGAACATTACTTAGTCTGAATAGATTTATTGCATCCAGCTTTAGAGTGTAAAGCAACAATAGCAGATTGAATTAGCCACACTGTGGTTTATTTCACGTGACATCAATTAATTTTTGGCTCTGTTTCCACGAGTAATAGAAAAGGAAGGCAGTAATTTGAATAATTCATGGAAATACAATCAGTTTTACATATAAATAGTTCAATGAAAATACTTCATAGAACTGGGTGCACCTATACACCTGTCTCAACTTGATTTCTTCACTTTATCTTCTTAATGGATTCTCTTGAAATTTTTTTTGTTGTTTCTTCTTTTAAATCAAAGATAGCTTCCTTCCTATTTTCTTAGAACCAAAGTAAATGGTACCTTTGTTACAGTTTGGTATGGAAGTGGCATTTCAGTTCATTGTGGTCGGAAAGGCATTGTGGGAAAAGGAACTCTCTCGATGTGGAGACGGGAGTGTGAGAACACAACTGTTCACAGGCAAAGCGTACAAGCTCCAATCAGGGACAGGCATCATTTTGAAAGCCCCACACTTAGTAATCCACTTCCTCCAGCCAGGCACTACCTCTTAAAGTTTCCACATCCTTAAGGTTTTCAAAATATGAGCCTGTGGGAGACATTTTAGATTCAAACCATAACAATACCAACCAATGAGTTTGAACCTCTGAAACTGTCAGCCAAAATACAATTTTTTTTTTTGTTTTTGAGATTGGGTCTTGCTCTAGCCCAGGCTGACCTGGAATTCACTATGTAGTCTCAGGGTGGCCTCAAACTCACAGTGATCCTCCTACCTCTGCCTCCCAAGTGCTAGGGTTAAAGGCCTGGGCCATCATGCCCAGCTACATTCTTTCTTCTTAATTTTTCTTAGTTTTTTTTTGTCACAATGACAAAAGATGACAAATTCAACATCAATGTGTCAGGCAGTTGTAAATAAGCTTCCCTTATACAATCTGACTAGAAATGAAGTAATTGAAAAATATTTCAAATCCAAATAATCCATCTAGTCCATATGAACTTATCTAGAAAAAAATCTAAAGATGATACAAAAACTAAAGTTCTATGCATCTCCCAACTGAAATCTTGCTTGTTGGTACCCACTCTATGTTCGATAACCAATCTGCTCCATCTCAGCTGATGCAGCAAGAACATTTTCACACGTCCTCAGAAAAAACACTCGATCATCTTGATTTCTTTTTCTGGAACCTTTCATCTATTCTGTCAGCAAATTCTGCTGGCTTTCAAACTATATCCCAAGTGGCCTTCTCTATAAGAATCCATAATCCAGTATCAGGTACCTTTTATTTTTTCTTTCTGTTTGCATGCGATACAAGAATAAGACCTGACCCTTGTGGTTTTCAATATGGTACCCAGAGTTATGTCTCTCTCTCTCTCTCTCTCTCTCTCTCTCTCTCTCTCTCACACACACACACACACACACACACACACACACACGTGTGCATGCATATGCATATGCATGTTCAAGCACGAGTGAATGCATGTGCATGTGAAGATCAGAGAGTGACATCAGGTGTCTTCTTCAATTGCTCTCCATCCTATTTTTGAGACATGGCCTCTCACTGAACCCAGATCTCACCGATGGGTGCAGACTTGGAGCTGGCCAGCAAGCCCCAAGAATCTTACTGTCTCTGCTTCCCCAGCACTGAAGTTACAGGTGTGTGCCACCATGCCAGGCATTTACATGAATGCTAGGGAATGTAACTCAGTCCTTTACTGACTGAGCCATCTCCCCAGGCCCACAGGGAAACCATGTGAATGGCGAAATCTTATGCTGTCGATGCTCTGCTAAGAGCCCCCCAGCCCCAGGCACACTGGCTTCCTTGTAACTTCTTGGATCTCATAGCAAATTGTTTTGCTTTTTTTTTTTTTCATAATTCTTCCTGAACTAAGTTGGCCTCCTGGGAGATTTTTCATCTCCTATGCTCACCTCAGGGACTTGACCTGGGCTCTTCTCACTGTCTGGAATGCTCTTCCTTCAGACATTTGTAGGTTTCTCCTATGTCTTCTTCCAGCCCTTATTCCAGTACTACTCTCTCGTCAGTGCTGTTCTTCAGTGACCATCCCTCAGTCCTCTTGTGCTCCACTCTGCCTGGAAGCACTCATGGCCTTCAAGCATACTATATAACATAAGTGTTCATTTTGTTTATCCTTTACCTCTTCCTCCTGGAGTGAGGTTATGATGACCCGGTGTCTTGTTTGTTTGTTTGTTTTTTCCATTTTTCTGTACTCCTCTATCTATAGCTTCCGGGATATGCCAGTCACAAGATAAATTTTTGTTGAGAGTTGTTTGTCCCCAGAGCAGGACTTCTGGATTCCATGAGAATGGGAGCAAGTGAGTTCCTATATGTCTGTAGAGTTCAAGAGCTCTTTGAAGGGCTGGGGATCTAGCTCAGTGATTAAAAAGCCTGCCTAGCAAGCACAAGGCCCTGGAGTTTCAGGGTTAGTCCCCAGCATGGTGGTGTACAAAGGGAATACCTTGGTAAAATCTGACTCCCTTCCCATTTTGACTCTCAAAAATGCAATTGTTTTCTTTGCAGCTAAGCACTCATTTTTAAAGGATCCCAAGGTGCTACACATACAAGAGATATCCCTAGGAGGAAGATCATGAATGCAATTTTAAAGTCTACCTTAACTACAATTCTTGACATTTCTTCCCTCATATTGTGCTGTCCTTCCAGCTTTGAAGCAGATGAAGGTAACAGGGGAGGCCAGTTTGGTTGTTTGGTTGTGCATGAATTATTTTGTGACTCCCCTCACTTGCTGTAGTGTATTAAAAGATTAATTTATTTTTTTTCATGTTGGTTTTCTCTTTTTAAAAAATATTTTATTTATTTATTTATTTATTAGCAGATACAGAGAGAGAGACAGAGAGACAGAGACAGAGAGAGACAGAGAGAATGGGTGCAGCAGGGCTTCTAGCCACTGCAAACAAACTCAGATGCATGTACCACTTGATGCATCTGGCTTACATGGGCATGAGGGATTTGAACCTGGGTCCTTAGGGACTGCAGGCAACTGCTTTAACTAATGAGTCATCTCTCCAGCCCTGGGTTTTCTTTTGAAATGTATGATACCAGTTGAATATCCTCCTGGGTCTAAAGCAAGAACTCTGCATACACATGTAACTTTTGGTAGTAAAACTGCTGAAATTATTCTGTACATTTTCAGAGCGCATGCTTCTGACATTCTTAGTTTAAAGGAGTGTAGAATTTTCATGCAGTGAGGTTTCAGTTCATTTGGTTAAAACACCTCACCCTACAGCAACAAAAACTGAGGCTCACATATGGTAAATGACTCACCCAGGTACTAACTGCCCAGTTGAGTACTTTCATTCATCAGAACAACTTGCTCTTAAAAATAAAGTGGTGCTGGGCGTGGTGGAGCACACCTTTAATCCCAGCACTCAGGAGGCAGAGGTAGGAGGATCACCATGAGTTCAAGGCCATCCTGAGACTACACAGTGAATTCCAGGTCCGCCTGGGCTAGAGTGAGACCCTACCTCAAAAAACCAAAAATAAATAAATAAATATAAAAATAAGAAATAAAATAAAATGGCAATTGAAAAATAGTTCTCAGAGGGGGAAAAGGGAGGCTGGTGGTGGGAGGGGATATATGATCCATATGTATGGAAGTTGTCAAGAAAAAGTTAAAAAATGTTCTCAACGTGAGAAAATGAGTTGACTATAGCAACAAATATATATGTAATTCAAAATAGCATTCAGTTCTACTCTCTTTATTTCCATGGTGACCATCCCATAAACATCCTAAAAAATGGATTACAAAAGGAAGAATTTGCAGGAAACTGGAAACGAACCATTCCAATGTGTAAGCCACTTTATCACAGAGATGATTCCCCACAAGCTGTGGCTTCAGCCAGTATTTTATTTTATTTATTTATTTATTTTGGTTTTTCAAGGAAGGGTCTCACTCTAGCCCAGGCTGACCTGGAATTCACTACATAGTCTCAGGGTGGCCTTGAAACGGGCTCCTGCCAGTCATTGTTTGAATGAGAGCTTCTTTTGATACTTCATGAAGCCATTTTTTGTTGTTGTTTTTCCGAGGTAGGGTCTCGCTCTAGCCCAGGCTGACCTGGAATTCACTGGCCTTGAACTCACGATGAAACTCCTACCTCTGTCTCCCAAACCCTGGGAGTAAAGATATTTTAAAGAAGCGACAGGGAGTTTTACTTAGACTTGTACTGTATCTTTGCATTAGTGAATATGAAGGTTTTCATGGCAGAGAAATGTAAGTCTACACTAACAATGTTTCCTTCTCCTTTAGGGACTGTCCACAGGATGGAGATAATTTTTTTTTTTTTTTTTTTTTTGTGGTGAGATGACTATCATGGGTCTTCTGGTGTGTTTTCTGTATAACCTTGGAAATCAATTTTTTGGGGGAGATAATAGTCATCAAAGCTCTAACTTCAGTAAAATCTTGATGATTTTAGCTTTGTTACAGTTTGTTATATCAGATCTGGTCCTCTTGCCCAAGAACCAGTACATACAGCAACATTAATTGAATGTAATTTTAATTAAAAGATTTGCTTTGGGTTATATTTCTATTTCTTGGCTACATACTCCAAAAGGCTTTTCAACTCTTGTATATAAACCAGTCTTTTTAAGAAGTTATGACAATTCTTGGTTACTTTCCCATACCTGGCACGCTTTACCTGGCATGAATTAAGTCTGGTTTTACACATTATTTTGAGCTTTCATACCTGAAAGTATAATTCTTTTGGAAGTGCAAGTATTTGGCAAATATTGAAGAGGGAGGGCAATTAGTGAGAACTAAACACAAGATTCAATAATAATCCAGAGAGGAAGTAATCAAATAAGTTGCTATTTTTTAAAAGTATGTAAACAGGGATCATTTCAGAACACATACATTTATAGGCAAGACATTAACCAAAGGAGTAGTGCTTGAAAATAATTGATTAAAGTGAATAGTTGGATGCTTATTAACTCTTTTACAATTATATTGGATATGATAGGAGTGAACGGCAGCATGGATTTTTTTCCTAAATAGCTGAAGAGAACGTTAAAAGTATAAATAACTCCTCAAATGATTTAAAGATTGAGCATATCTGAAATCACTCTTATGACTGCGTTCTTTAAAGAAAAGGAACAGGATATACAGTTTAATACCAGCGGTGCAAGATTTTAAAAGAAACAAAGCCAAAATGCTCAGAAAAACAAAACAAAACAAAAACCCCAAAACATGGCTTGTTTATAGAAAGACTCCAAATAGAAAACGTTTTCAACCATTAAACACACGGTCTTTTAGTTGAAAAACTTTATTTTTGCATTTTCTTTCTTTCTTCCTTTCTTTTTATGTAAATACCAGCTGAATTTTTATTGCAAGTGCTGAAGCCCAAAGATAGTGGCATATTTTTAAACTGCCAAAATAAATTACAAACAGACAATTCTATACCCAGTGTAAACAGCTTTAGAGAGTGGGGGCCAAGTAATTCATTTCAAAAAAAAAATTGCCACCAGAATTCTTGCACTATAAGAATCACAGATATCTCCAGAAAAAGGATGAAGATATTTAAAAATACAGTCAAAAATGTAGAAGCATTAAAGTGTACCAAAAAACATTTATATGATTCATACTTAATCCAAAATAAGTGATTAAGGAAGGGATGCATGCAAACACGCATTAGAAATACAGCTAATGTGTTTGGGACTATATCTCAGTGATTAGTTTCTCTAGTATGCACTAAAAATATCTAAGTAGAAAATCAATAGCCGGGGCTGGAGAGATGGCTCAGCGGTTAAGGCACTTGCCTCCAGTGCCTAAGGCCCGGGTTCAGTTCCCCAGGACCCACATAAACCAGACTCACAAGGTGGTGGCCCTGGTGTGCTCTCTCTCTCTCTCTCTCTCTCTCTCTCTCTCTCTCTCTCTCTCTCTCTCTCTGTCTGCCTCTGTCTCTCCCTCTATGCTTGAAAATGAATAAAATATTAAAAAAAGAAAAGCAATAGCCAATTGACAGAGAACGTGACAACTGTTATATTCATGTTCAGACCTTTGTGAAACCCACTGCATAAGCTTAGTAAATGAGTTGGAGAGAAAAAAAAGACAACAAAAACAACAACAAAAACCATTTAATTGCAGATCTCCCAGGGCGCACAGGGCAGGATGGGGGTGGGATGTCTAGGTCTTGGGGAGCAGCACCTCTACCTTCCTGCACCTTTCTGACACACAATCCTAAACACAAGAAGCTGGCCAACTTCTGGTAACAATCATCGAATTAAAAAACAAAACAAAACAAAACAAAACAACAACAACAACAAAAAATCCCGAGGTCGCACAGGCCAGCCTGGGCGGCGCACACCTGCGGAGAAGTCAGCGGGACCTCACCCGTCTCCCAGCAGCCCCCGCGCCTGGACGCCCCGCTCCTGAACCCGCCCCCAGAGCGTGGCGGAAGCAGCTGCCTGGAAGGGAAGAAGGTCGGCGCGTCACCTGGCCGACCGCGCATGCGCCCGCTCCGCCGGGGTCGGGGCCTCCGTCTCGCTGCCCCCGTCGCCCTGCTGTCCAGCTCTCGCCATCTTGCGCCCTTCCCCCACCTCCCCACACCGCCGAGTCACCTTTTCCCTTCGGATATTCCTCGGTTTCCCCCACCTTCCCCCAGCCCTTGTCCCCTTGGCCCCTCGCGTCCCCGGGGGCCGCAGCAAGCAGAAACCGCGCCATCTCCAAGCCCCCCTCATTCTCCTCGCGGGACGCGCAGCCGTGCCTACACGTGTCCTTAAGCAGAGGTTGTGGGGCGCGCGGGTGGGGAGGGGGCGGCGGGGGAGGAGGGACACCGTGGGTCCCCGGTCCCCCGACATCGGGGCTGTGCGGGGGTGGTCCTCGGTGACCGGAAGCCCCGGGGCGGGGGTGGAGTGGGGGACCTGGAGGGAATCCCCGGGGGAAGGGGGGGACCCGGAAGGAAGCCCATGGGGGAATCACAGAGGGGTTCACCTGGAAGGTACTAGTGATGGGGGTCCTTAGGGAGCTTGTGGCTTGCTGGCATCTTGGTGGAGGAAGTCAGGTAGTCTTAGTGGAAGTTGAACATGCACAGAGAGAGAGAGGGAGAGAGGAGATCCACTGAGCATCTCCCCCCCACTTCCTTGGGGAATTGTTGAGCTGGTCTTAAGAACCCTGGATGTGGTCTGCAAAATGGGGATTCTCATTGCCTAGTTCAAAACAGTGAGGTTTATGTGACCTAATAACCCATGTGCTAAAATATTATTATTTTTAGAACAGCCCCTGGTACTGCTGAGTTTTTCAGCTGTAATGACTTTTGAGCTGCACGGTTCTGATGAGGTATCTGGAATACAGCCCGGAAGTGACTTGTTCGCTTATGTCATTGTTCACTCAAAAGTTTTACCCTGGATAGAAATTCTGGGGAGCTTGATCTTTGGTTTTCTCTGGGGAAGGGGGAAAAAAGATTTTTTCGTGTAAGGGGTGCAAGAAAGGGCCACTATTGGGAAACTCGGAAGATAGTATTCATATGGGGGCAGGTGGCTTTATGTGATGGTGAGGTCAAATAGAAGATCGGAAATTTTGCTGTGTACACGATTTTGCTGAGAGTTCACTTAATGAGAAGTAATTTAGCCAATGCATTATTCTTTTAGTTGAATTTGTATTATTAAAGTGGGTAAACTATTTTAATGAGAGACCAATTTGGTGTGGGTCCTTATTCTGCTACTTCCTAATCATGTGATTTGGGGTGAGTTATTGATCTAAGAAGCCTCAGTTTCTTCATTTATAAAGATAGTAATAGCACCTTCTAGATTCCCACTGGTTGAATAAGGTACCCACGTGACATATTGAATAAAACTCTCATAAATACTACTACTATAGACTTGGTTTACTGACTAAACCGTGGAGAGAGATGCACCCTGGATTGGTGAAAGAGCACATAAAACCTATTCCCCAAACCCAGATTTATCCCTTCTGCAGCAGTAAAATGGAGTTAATACCTCCTCCTACCTTTTCACAAGTAATATTGGTGACCATTAAATGAGAATTATACTTACAAATTGTTGTGCTATTTTGCACATGTTGCTATATTTAATTGGTTTTATTTCATCTTGTCCAAATCTGCAAAGCTTGTGTATTCTGTATATCAACAACTAGTGTTACTTCTTTACAGGCAGGCTCATGGAGTGCTGTTTGGACACATGCATGATGGGCACATGCATGTGCATACACCACACACAAGCAAAAAAAACTAATCTTAACTTCCTTTGCTGTGTGCAATCATACTTTCCTTCTTTGAGAAAGTACAGCATGGTTAATGACAATCCTGGATGCTTTCAAGAAGCTGTACTTTAAAAAAAAATATTTTCTTTAATTTGCAGGGAGAGAGACAGACAGAGAGAGAGGCCGCACCAGAAACTCCAGCCACTGCAGATGAACTCCAGATGCTTGTGCCCCTTTGCGCATCTGGCTTTACATGGGTACTGGGGAACCGAGTGCTTTTTTGTATCAGGCCCGACTCTAAGCGTTTTGCATACAATTATTATTTCATGTAACCCATGAAGTGTTTTAAGTTGCCAATTTCCAGATGAGGGAACTGAGGCAGAAAGGTGTGACGTGACTTGCCCAAGGTCACATGACATGTTTAAAAGCCTGTGTTTCTTGACTGCCACACTGTGCTTGGGCATAGGCACATCGATCCCAACAGCATTTGCTGTGACCAACACATGTGTTGCTCTTATGAGTTATTATGATCAGCTTTTATTAGTGCATTCCTTGTATAGTAGCAAGAACCTGGACCAGGAGCTTGTGTCACTAAATACTGGCGTGTCCTTGGGCAGTTCAAGAAACCCCTCTGGACTGCAGTTTCCTCACCTGAAAAATGAGGGGTTTGCATGAAATTAGTGATTTTCATACTATGGTTTGAAGCCTGCTCATGTCTTTGGCCACCCTCCCACCCATATGAGTAGTTAAATTTTTTTGTTTGTTTTAGTGGTTTTTTATCTGCCTAAAATTTTCTTCTAAACAAAGAATTTTGGAACGTAAAATTTAGTGACCAGTCTCCAAGATACCATAATGAGAATCTTAAGTCCCTGGACTGCTATGAATGCCAATCTGGTAATTTCATGTTATTTTGCTGCATTTGGAGATCTTATACTCTATTAAAGGAGATCGTTTGCAAATGAAAATCTAGGCCCTACAATGGAAGAGAGTTGGTGATTTTGTTAAAATATGTATCTACATAGACTGAATAAAGGCAGGCTAATAGCTACTTGGGATCAAAGTTGTTTTTTTTTTAAAATAGATCTGAAGCCTTTGCCCAGTGTTTTTTAGTTTCCTCATTGGTAGAGGGAAAATACTTGTCTAGTAAGTGATTGTGAAAAAAATGTAAGGTACATATGCAAAGTCTTAGAGACTCCAAAGTCATTAATTTTTCTATACAAACCTCCCATTTATCATACAAACTATATTTTAACCTATCAGATATTTTGTTTATTTCTTTATATTCAATAATGATTTTTTTCATGAAGTTTAATGTCTCTAAAATAAGAATCTAGACTACAGGAGAATCTTAATGTTTTAAAGACCTGCTTTAAAAAAATACACACAGACACATGCGCGCACATTGCATGCGCGCGCACACACACACAGACACACATGTGCACACACACACATCCTTGTCTAGTACTTTACCTCTTACTATTAGGATTATAAATGATTCCCAAACTTTTCACATGCTGAAAAATAACACGAAGTCACTGAATTTTATGCCAAAAATAGCAGTGCTTTATTGTTGTAAAAGTGACCTTGTTACATGACCTTGGTGATTTGGAGGGTGTGTATTTTAGGATGATCCATGATGCTCATTTACTGTGTGTTTTATGGATAATTTTTGCAAAGAACAACATTTTAAACATTTTCTTCAGAGATTACTGAATATGAAACCACATAGAATAGGAATTTAGATCAACAGAATAAAGACTAAATATGTAACAGAAGTGTGTCTGAGTTGTCTATCACAAGGGGACCCGCGTGTCTAAAAGTTAGTTAATAATCTCTCATTATTAGTTTACTTGGATATATAAATTCATTGTTTCTTTTTGAGAAGAGGAATTTTTAAAAAAATATTTTATTCATTTTCAAGCAGAGAGATACAGAGAGAGAGAAAGAGAGAGAGAGAGAGAGAACACACACCGGGGTCACCACCACCTTGTAGATCTGGCTTATGTGGGTCCTGAGGAATTGAACCCAGGGCCTTAGGCACTGGAGGCAAGTGCCTTAACCACTGAGCCATCTCTCCAGCCCGAGAAGAGGATTTTTTAATTTATAAAGTTTTGATTGTTATTTTTAACCCAAATGTATTTTTTGAGTCATTATGTGGCAGGCATTGTGTTCTTCATAACACTTTAGTGAAACAAAAATTCTTCCTGAGAAATGGAGAAACTGACTTTGAGTCCCTTATATTATAGGTTCTGCTATATTGGTTAGTTGATCCTTTTCAATGCTATGACCAGCCTAGTTTGGCAGCACATGCCTCTAATCCCAGCAATGTGAGGCTGAGGCAGATGTATCATAAGTTCAAGGCTAACCTGAGCTACATAAGAATTTGTTCAAGGCCAGTCTGGGCTTGAATAATCAGACTTTGTCACCTCATCTAATTAAACCCAAAGCAAACCAAACCAAAGCAAATCAGGCAAAACAAGCCAGACCAGACCAAGCCAAGTGGACATAACCAAACCCAACCCTTATCACCTTGACCATTACAACATCTACCTTGCAGCATCTCTCAAAGGTTTGTAGGATTTCATCTCCACTTGAATGTGTAGTGGACTCAAACTTAATGTGGCCTAAACTGAACTAGTTTTCCTTCACAGTCATTCTCATGTTAGAAAATGGTTTGTCGGTTTCTGTGCTCCAAGCCCCAGAGTTGCCATTACTGTTTTCTTATTTACGTATCTGATACATCTGCAGGTTAGCTCTGCATTCAAAATACACTTGGATCATGTGCCCTTGTTACATTACTTTAAGGCCCTGCCATCTCTTCTATACAACTTCAGTGACTTCCTGAGTGTTTTCCTTGATTGTACTTTTGCTTGATAGCATATGCTCACCACAGCTGGAGCTGTCTTTTTAAAGCCCAGAACATTTCAAGTAACCTCCCTGTCCAAAATTCTCTAGTAGCTTTACATTACACTTAAGAAAAGTTACCCTCCGTGCCCTACAAGACTTTATAAGATGTGACCTTATGCCTCAGTCCTTCTTTTCTGTTGTCTGTCTCCTATGCTCATTCCTCTCTACCTGCTCTGGCCTCAGCCTAGGTTCTTAGTATTTTGTTGTGTTTTCTTGTTTGCTTTCTGTTTTTGCATGGAGGTTCTTAAGTACTGCCTCCTACACTCTGTTTAGATCTTAGTTGAAATTCATTTGTTTTTGTAGCATTTGTCAGTATTTCCGATTGTATTTGTGTGGCTTCCTGAATTATAAGTATTTTCTTTTGTTTGGCTTGGTCACTACCATATTCTTAGCTCATAGACCAATGTTTGGCTTTCAGTAGGTGCCCAGTAAATAGTTACGAATGAATAATCCGAAGCTTCAAAGATGGTGCCAGTGTCTTAACTGTAAAAAGAAGGAATGGGGGTGGGCTGGAGAGATGACTCAGTGGCTAAGCACACTTGCTTGCAAAGCCTTAAGGCCTGGTTGCAATTCCCCAGTGCCTACATAAAGCCAGATGCACACGGTAGCACATGTGTCTGGAATTTGCAGTGGCAGGAGGCCGTGGCGCACCCATTTATATTCTCTCTTTCTCTCTCTCCTTGCAAATATATAATAAATAAAAAATGTTTTTTTAAAAGAGGGACTGGAATGAGGATGCAGTGCCTTTGCTAGGGAAGAAGAGAGGAGGGAATTTCTAAATGATGGTTTTCTATTTCTCTGTGATTACGAGGGGCTGTCATCTGCCAGTGGTGGGAGGGGAGGTTCTGTGTAAGACAAAAGTTTAATATAAAAAGTAATAGTTCACATTCTTCAAAACAGTATTAACTCGTTGTGATGGTTAATCTTCACTGTCACTGTGACTAGCTTTAGAATCATCTAGGAGATACACTTTTGAGTGTGTCTGGGAGTGTTTCCAGAGAGGCTTGACTGAAGAGGGAAGAACATCCTATGGGTTGGGGCTCTGAACTGAGTGAAAAAGGGGGAAAAAACCCCACAGGAGAAAGCATGATCACTAGCTGTCATCTCTCTCTGTTTCCTGACTGTGAACACAGTGTGTTCCTACTCACCATGTTCCTACTCACTCATGTTCCTACTTACCATGGCTCCTCTACCATGACCTACTGGGAACTGAAGCAAACCCACCTTTCCTTCCTTCCTTCTTTCCTTCCTTCTTTCCTTCCTTCCTTCCTTCCTTCCTTCCTTCCTTCCTTCCTTCCTTCCTTCCTTCCTTCCTTCCTTCCTTCCTTCCTCCCTCCCTCCCTCCCTCCCTCCCTTCCTTCCTTCCTTCAAGTTGCTTTTATGTCACACCAAAGAGAAAAATTAATGCAGATAATTGGTACTGAGAAGTGGGGCCTCTGCTGTGATTACCTGACCATGTGATTTGTGGGGTCTTGTAGTGGTTTTTGGGGATAATTTGGAAGAGTTTGTG
>PVHP010037715.1:0-17176 GCA_004024765.1 Zapus hudsonius
TAAACCTTATAGAATTAATATGCACGCTATATATGAGACGATATACTGTATTTGGTACAATAGAAGTTTCCAGTGTGAAAACTTACATTGGATCTGACACATTTTCCCCTATGAATGTGATATATATATATATATATATATATATATATATATATATATATATATATATATATATATATATATATATATATATATATATATTGTGTTTTACATATATATATATATTTGGTTATATATATTGTGATATATAAATATATTGTGATATATATATATATAGTTGCTTGAGTACCTCACTCATCAATACATAAAATAAAGTTAGATTATTTGTGTATAGGTATTGAGACCAAATTAGAATATTTTTACTGAAATTTTAACTGTGTACATTTAGAAGTGAGTTTTATAACTTAAAAAACAGTACCGCTTGTAATCTTTTTTGCAATTTTAAGATATTATGTGGGGAGATATGTAAACAGTTACTAAGGAAACTAGATACATGATATAATAAAACTTAAGAAATGAATCTAACCTTCCATAACTTTGGGTATTTGTTGCTTGCTCAGCTCACTAATTATTCCCAAGGAGAAAGAGTGAGAGAACAAAAAAAATCTCAATTCTAGTGAAAGAAGACATAAAGGCACCATTCTTTCTTTATAAACTACAGGCCTAATATGAAATCTTAATTCACTTGACATTTTATGTCTAGGGTCGTATTGGTGTGATTACTAAAAAGTGGCCTTCTTTAATTCTGTACTTCCTTTATTACATTTGTTCTCACCGTTTCTACTGAATAAAAAAGAGATTACAATAAATATGCTGTAACAAATTACTACACCATTAGTATCTTATACATACCAGAGTGGCAGTGATTGTGGGTATTCATTCCAAATAAAAATAGGGACTTATTTCCATGAATCTTGAAGAACGGATGAGGTAGGGACAATGATTTGAGTGTCAAATGTCTTGTATTCCAGTTCAAGTTATTCAATATTGTACTGGTTTGAATCAAATGTTCTTATAAACTTATGTGTTTTATATGCTAGCTCCTCTACTGGTGCCAATTTTGGAAGTGTAGTCTTGCTGGAGAAGGTGTGATACTGAGGATGAGCTTTGTGGTGCTATATTGAACTCCTCTTTGCCAGAGTTTGGCTCACTCTCTTGTTGCTGTTTTTCACCTGCACTATAAGAGGTGATGTGCAGCCACTATCCGTGCCATGCTTTCCCCTGACATGAAGCTTCCCCTTGAGAAAAAAAAAGCCAAAATAAACCCTTTCCTCTCATCAGCTGATTTTGGTTTGATATTTTCTGCTAGAAACATGAAGATAACTATAACAGACATATCTATGAATTTCAGCTTACCCCTCTGATAAAGGTAGGTGATAATGTTCATTCAACTTTACAGGTTTGATGTGGAGATTCAATATTTTATAAATTACATGTTCCACAGTCAATTAAATTTGTTGGTTAACCCACTAAATATCTGTTGAATTCTATTTCTTTCCATCCCTCTTTAAGATAGTTAAAGTCATTTTCGCTTGTCACTTCAATTACTCTGTCTTCAAACAGGTTATGGTGGATTTTAAAAGACAAAATCATTTGTATAATTCTTTCAGTCAAGAGACAAATTCTCTTTTTCTGTCTTTGCATCTAGTGTGGCTTTATTATTTTTCTTGACAAGAGGAGAGGGATGAAGCAGAAATGACATACAATTTTTGATAAAGGCTTCAGAAGGCCTTTTAACTTCAGTTTTTACTTAATCTCCTGTTGTGTTGAAAGTGCAATATATATATATATATATATGTTTTTAAACTGCTGTTCTAATAAATAGCCACACAATTAGTGTCTCAAGTAACACAGACTTATCTGATGATTTGCAAGATCTGAAGTTCAAAATCAGGATTAAAGTGAAAAGGTCAGCATAATCAATTGCATTCTGGGAGCTCTGTGTTGTAGAATGTTTTCTTATATTTTCACCTATGTGTATTCATTGGCACATTGGTTCTTCTAGTTTCATAGTATTATAACATCTTAAAAACCACCTCCAACTCTCTCATCTCTGCTTTTCCCCACTTTTCAAGGTAAGGTTTCACTGTAGCCAAGGCTGACCAGGAACTCACTCTATAGCCCCCCGGCCAGTGTCAAACTCATGGCCATTTTTCTACCTGAGTTCTGGGTTTAAAGGCATACACCTCTTTGACTTGCCTCCTCTTTGCTCCCTCTCACAAGGACTCATGGGATCAGAGTGAATTCTACCTGTCTCAAGATCATTAACTTTATCAAATATGTAATGCCTTTTCCATAATGTAAGGTGATATATTTCCAAGAACTTGTGAATAAGACAGAGACACTTTTGGGAATACATTATTGTGCCTGCTATAAGAAGAAATGTGTACTACCATTTTTGAAGGTAAAAACCATGGGTCCTAGGAAACAGGTATCACAAATGATCAGTTTTGTGGATGAAATTTAAGAGGTTGAGTCCAGGGAAGTATAGTGCCAAAGCTGATGCACACAATCTTTAGCAAATATAAATAGCCTACCAAACTTTGAAACATTTTGTATTAGTATCATTATTATCAGATAATCTGTACATTTTCTCCTGGGATCCAGATATATTGTCTATTCCATCATATTTCAATGTGGGTACCAGTCAAATCTTTCTAAAATATAATTCTGATTATGTCACTCCCATTCTTAAAACACCAAAATAGCTCGAACAGGTTTGCAAGACTAGCCAAGCTGCATGGTCCCGGCTGGGTGCTGGGGCACATGGAGCTTGTCCGGCCAGCTGGCTGGCATTGGCTGACTGGCACCCTCGGGAGTCCTGGGGAGGTTTGCCCAGGGTTACAGCTCTGTAAGCAGCATTCTACTGGTGTTGGCAGACCGGGCAGGGAGGGAGCCATGCCCATGGGCCTGAAAACCCTCAGAAGTGTTACAGCTCTTGGTAGCATGGCTTCCTGTGTGTTCAGCTCATCTCTTCAGAGAGAATAAAGGGCAGAGATACAGGGAAAGGTGTGGGAAATTAACCTTTTATTGTAGGAGCCCCCATTGGTTAAATAGAGATAGAGGAGGAGGGAGGGGAAGGAATGGGCAAGGGGTATTGGCAGTAACCAGCGACCTGTGAATACTTGCTTTGCATGTAGACATGAGCTTGGGCACGTATCAGATGGTAGGAGCAGAGGAACTACCACCGTCCAGGCACAGCTGGGGTGCGAACCTGGATTCATGTGATTTACTTTGGGGGTTGGGAGTCTCAGAGTTGAGGGTAGAGATAGGGAAATGCCTATCAGGTTTGTCGGGGTTTCAGACCTCATTCTCCAACAACCTCTTAACACTTTGTCCTCCGTGCCCTCATTTAGCAGTGCCAACAAGTAGTGCCCGACACATGGTAAAGATAGAGTTGCTTAGCATGGTATGCAAGGCCCTCCCTAGCCTTATTCTTGCCCATATCTCTAATCTTTTCATTCATGTAACATTCATTTATTTGGAATGTGTGTTTCCACATCACTGAGCTGCTAGCTCTTGTTACCATAAATTGTGTTGCAATTATCTGGGTACATTCCTATCTTCCTCCCTAGACTGTGAAATCAAAGCCACAGATGTTGCTTCAATTATATGTGTCCTTGAAATTGTTAAAAGAACAGCTAGGACATAGGAGCAAACAATAAATATTCAATGAACCAGTCAGTGCAAGAAGGAAGGCTTTTGGATTCTAGGAAAGGTTAGAGGATTTTTCTTTTCTTTTATTTTTGCATTGGGTAAATAATGTTAATCAATTTATTAAAATTTCAAAATGATTCTCCAAATAACTAGTTGCTAGTAACACGACTCCAGTATGCCCTATATAAACATGGACAAATTATCTGAATTGTTTTGCATCTTACTTTCTCTACCAATAAAATAGAAACAGTATTAGTTTCCACTCAATGTTGTTGCAGAGAATAAACTAATTGATGCCTACAAAGGTTTTAGACCCATGCTTGTATAAAGACTAAGGATCACTATGATTTTACCCAGTATTTTTACTGATGGTGGTAGCTGTCTGTCCTCAGCTGTAGTGTCCTAAATGTATGGCCTCATGGTCTCCAGTAAGTGAAGCCCTGCTGGGGAAGAGGTATGTCACTGAGGGTGGATCTTGCTGCCCATACCTATATTGCGTCTGGGAGAAAATATTGAGTCTAGCCTTAACATGTGTGAAGAGCAGTTGGAGCTCCCCTGCTTTCTGGTGCTGGCTGTTTGGTAATGTCTTTCTTTACCTAGATTTTTGGAAGTGAGCCATCTTCTTCTGCCACTGATGGTGTTCACCTGGATTTTGTAAGCCTTAAATAAAACCCTTTACTCTGATAAGTTGCTTTTGGTCAGGCATTTGATTAGCAACATGAAACTGACTGCAATAACTGCTGATAAGGGTTACGTGTTATCCCATGCCATATCAATTTGTGCTTTTATTTCCCTTTAAATATCTGGTTCCCTAACATCAAGTGAGTAGAATCTGAAGCATGTGTTTATTATTGTATCTATAAGAAACTCATAATTTTCTTTTCTTTTGAAGACAGTAAAACATTCATTGCTAAACTATATGATGATTGAGACAAAGTTACCATAAAATGGAATATATAATAATGGAGCAACTTTATTTCATCATTTGTATTTTTCATTGACTAAATGTGACAGAAAATGGTAACAGTGTTTGATCTGAGCCAGTGCATGTTTGATGTTTGATTTGTTAAGAAAAAAAACACTCCCATAAATTGAGAAATTGTCTGGGTATGTTAAAGTAGATGGAGTACTCTATGTGTCATATGATTGACCCTGACTCCGCCCACTTGATTCATGCAGGAGACACTAGCCAGAGCCAAAGGGAGTAACTTGACCCTGTCCACTTGGTACTTGTAGGAAAAGCCAACCAGCAACCTATAGACCCACAGACCATTATTTGTCCCTGGACATGGGTGTCCTTAGATTTTAGGGATCTCTTTGGACTTCACTGGCACACATGAACCAGCATCCATCCTCTTAGCCCTATACCAGTTTCACCCAGTCACAAGTATAATACAAAAAGGTCTTCTAGAGCTAGACATAGCCAAATTTGTGATAAGTGTGGAACATCACTGTGACTCAGCCATAATAGCTGCAAGGACCTCAATCACTAGAGAAGTGGCTTGAAGAAAGCCATTCAGAAAAAGAAACAAACTAATAAATATTGGAAAACTGAGATGTTACATCTGTAGTAGATGCAAAAAAACAAACAACAACAACAAAGAAAAATGAAGAACATGAGGGAACAACCCACAATGACCCATTCCCTGCCTGACAACTCTCCTAAAATGAAAGCTAAATAACTGAGATGGGGGAATGTCAGAGAAAGGATAAATCCTAACTCTACTCTGTGAAATAGAAATTAATTTGGCTAAAAGTTATAGTTGTTATGTGTAAAAAATAGTGTCAGAGAAATATAAGTGTATTTTCCCTGGGAGGGGGGGCGTCCTTTTGTCCTAAAGAAGGATTTTTTTTTATTTTGTTTTCTACTGTTAAAACTTATTGAGGATTCTACAGACCATTTTTTGGTTCTAACTATTGTTTTGTTTTGCTTTCTTTTGGTGCTAGGGATTGAATCAAAGGCTTTGTGCATGTTAGACAAGTATCTACCACTGAACAACATCCATAGCCCATGTGAGTTCTAACTTTTGATATTTATGGTATTTATTCTATTAAAATTAAACAAAATGTACAATTACTGATACATTCAGATATAGCAATGATAAACTCATTACATGTCACTAAGTTAAATAGAAATTAATTATTACCTTTTATCATGCCAAAGGTAGAATTAAAAGAGAAATTGCTCTCTCACAACATTTTGGGACCTTTTTAAGGCCCTCATTAGTGATAAGGTGGAATGAAGTTTCCAGTGTCAGAGAGCCTTGATCTTAACTTTCTCCCCTGTGCCTGTTACTGTATTGTTTACAAAATTAAACTATTCAGAGGCATGAAAAGACAAAGAAACAATGCTAATTAATCCCATAACCCAAAGAAGAGAGGTTACTAAGTTTAGTCCTTTCTATAAAATTTACAGTTATAGTCACTTCCATTAAGTTTACTGTTCTATTATTTATGATTTAATTATGGTTACAGACAAAAATATCAATGTAGTATTTGTACATCTCCCTTTATCTTTTACTGTCTGTGTATTTCTTATAAAATAGGTCATAATCCATGGAGTAACACATCCATAGTTTTAATATCAGATGCGACAACTGGACTTCAGAGGTTGATAGAATCTCCCTATTTGCATATCACTGCAAAAGGTTGGTTTTACAGTTTTCCTCACCAAATATTTTCTTTTGGAATAGTTTTAATTCACTAATAGGCTATGATATGTAGTATGGTTAGATTGAAGTATAAGATTGATAAGACCCAGCTATTCCTTTACTGGCATATGTCCTCAAGACTCCTCATTTCAGCACAGAGACATCTACACTACCATGTTTATAGTGGCTCAATTCATAATAGCTAGGAATTGGAACCAACCTAAATGCCCATCGCTAGAAGAATGAATATCAAAAGTGTGGTACATATACATCATGGAATTCTACTCAGCAACTAGGAAAAATGATATAATGAAATTTAAGGAAAAATGGATCGACTTAGAACAGATCATACTCAGTGAACTCACACAAGAACAGAGAGACAAGCACCGCATATTCTCCCTTATCTGTGGCCCCTACCCAGGTTAAACTGAACCTTAGGTAAATATGACTAGTGATTCAGGTGAAAGGCAAAGGGGACAGAAGGTAATGGGGGCAGGTGCGGAAACAACAGAGGGGGGAGATGTTCACATACCTAAACTAACAACAATCTGACTCCATAGAATTATATCTTCTGTACAACAAGTTCTAGAAGCAGATAGGAACTCAAAAAGGGGAGGGTGGAAACCTACCTATGGTACAAAGGATGCTGTCCTCCGGCTCACCAACCCAGTAAGTAGTTACCTCCCACAATGAGCTGTTCATCAGAATTACCCACAGGGTCCCTAAAATAAGACAAACTTTTGTCACAGCCCTTGAATAGCCACCTCAGGCAAAAGTTAAGATCCCATTTCTGAAGATTCCATGGACTGATATCACACAACACAGAGAGACTCTGCTGAATCCAGAAACGAAATCAGCTCCCAGAAGGGCAGCCTGGGTAATGCTAGAAGGCGTCTCAGGAGCTGCCAGGGGAACCACATCAATGATATCCTGAGAGAGCAGGAGGCATCTTCAAGTTACACCAACCGATGACCTGAGAGTGCAGAACACACTGCTATATGGCACAGACTAGCAAGTCAAGAAGTGCCCATCTGTGCAATAGTGGGGCCCAGGCTAATTGGCTATGAGATCTGCTAAGAAGCAAGGAACCCTTAACTGGTATGGGGACCTAAGGCAACCTTGAATGGGGATCAAGAACCCCATCTCCAAGTGGGGAAGTCCTCACTAACCATAGTTTCTCAGAAAGGCTAAACCCTCCAAATGCTCACCAACCTAGCAATATTTATCTTAATTTACCAATAATAATCTCACTCTCCACTGGAGACTCTGTTTGTATCTTTCAGAAGGCAACGAGACCCGGGGGTAAAGGAACTCCACCAAGGGGACCAGATGTGACAGGGGACACCCAAGCAGGAGACGATCCATGTAGAGCCCAAATACAACCTCTGAGGAATTAGGATGACATCTATTCCCACAGCAAGACAGATAACCTATGGAAGGACAATGGAGAGAGACACGAAGGGTGCCCAAAATTGTCCAAAACACAAATTTAAAGACTTATACAAACCTAATAACTATGGAAAATTTGAATTCACCCACTATGACTCAGAGTCATGGAGGGGGGAGAATAACTAATGTATAAAAGGGAATGTTATCATGGGTCAATGGCTTTATCTAATAACCTATGATACTGAGCATATTGTTGTGTTTATATAATTTTAGGCTAATAAAAATGTTTAAAATGAAAAAAAGATTGATAAGAATATTTTTTAACTTGAATTTCTGCTTTTCACAGAATATATAGAGAACCATAGTGCTAGCAAAATTTGTGAACTACGGGACATTAGGCAATGCCTTGAACCACTTTTGGTTGCAAAACTTGCGGACAGTATTAATGCAATTTTGCTGGTGGAGATAAGGAGGTGTTAAATGGCACAAGGTGATCTCTCTTACCACTGAGTATTTCAGGTCCTAAATGTCAAACATGTGGAGATTGAAAATCCTATCCTAGGTACCAATCATAATGACTACTTGTTATGTGCTACTTCATTTGAAATAAGGACTGTAACAATAACTTTATGACTTTACCAGAGTCAGACTTTGTGTGTTTTCACTTCATTCCAACATAACGTGCTGATTCCCTACTCATACAGAAGAAATTGAAAAGCCATAGGTTTACCTGATCATATAGTGGACTTTGATAACTATTTGCCAAAATAAACATTTCCTCTTTATAAGTTGAATAGTTGAGATATCAGTTATAGTGATGGAAAACTAATACAAACATTATGCATGCTTTCCATATCCTATGGTATATTTAGTTGAAATGCAAAGAGGGCCAATTCATCAGTAACTCTTGGAGTTGGGAACATTTTCTTTGATCTGGTTCTACTCAGTGGGAATTTCATATATATATATATTGTCCATAAGGAGTTACATTATTTAGTGGGCAAACATTGCACTGTTATCCCCAATTCCCCAATGCCCCGTCCCATTCCCAATCAGCTGGATATCCTCCTCCATGGGTCCTCTGGATCAGTCCTTGTGTCAGGGGACCATGGATAGACTAGTACTCAGCCTGGTTCTCCTGGCCCAAGTGTGTTGTTACTGAGGGGTGCCATGCTTCAGGATAGTCTCCCCCACCATGGCTCTCACAATCTTTCCACTCCCTTTTGCGCTCAGTTCCCTGATTCTTGGTGGGTGAGTATTAAGGCTTCTTTAATGTTGAGAGGGGTCTTGGTGTCAAAAATTGTTAGTTTCGGTCACCCTGGCTTATCTGTGTTGATTGGATGGCTGTGGCTGTGGGTCCCTTGTTCGTCCCATCATTCCCTGAGGGATTCCATATAGAATCTCCACGATATGGCTGTGGTGGCTCATCTCTTACCAGGATCTCAGCTATCTGCCTACGGTCAGATGGTAGGATTAGATGGGCCACAGCTCTCTCGCTGCATCATGAAAAATACAAACACATTCTCTATCGGAGAGTGAGATCAGTCTAGGTTAACAAATATACACAATTCTGGATTACCAAGATTCTATTTTTAGTAGCCCCCCTGTCAATTGCTCCCATAGTGCATCTTTTCTTGTGAGCCAAAGAGTATGGGATCCGGTGCATATTGCCCTGAATCCCCAGTTCCAGTCAAGGGCTCCCCCTCCCTAAGTGGAATGTTTGGCCGAATTTTAAAGCTATTGATTGTCTCCCCCAGGCCCAGGCTCCTCCAATGCACAAGTGCTCGTTTCTTGGTTCGCTGTTCTCTCCCAGTAGGAAGTATGGTCAGCCTATTCATGGCCGCAGACTGTGTTTCTTGCCAGTGGTCTCTGTTTACTCCAGCTGTCATTGGTCAGCTTCCTCTGGCAGCTTGTGCAATGCCTTCCAGCAGTACACTAATTACCACCTGGGGGCTGGTTACCATTCCGGACCTTGAAGGGTCTCTCAATGCTGATCGATGGCATTCTGTGGTTTCTTTAGCAACAGGGTTTTGCCTCAGACCTGGGGAGGGCATTCAAGGGCTTTAACAGAATTCTGTCTTATTTTTGGAATCATATGGGTCACTTTGATCAACAGCTCAGTGAGGGAAGGAACTGGTGATTGGGACCAGGGTTTGTCAGACTGATCAATTATTCACAGGCTTAGACTCTCTCCCCTACTAATCATGGCCCCTCTTGCCAGCCAACGCCCACTACTTGCTCTGTAGGTTACAGTTTGGTCCTGAGGATTTTATGTTTTTGAACCTAATTTGGTTTAGCCTCATGTTTAAGCTGTTCCCCTCCCCCCCATCCCTTACTGCTCATTCATAACCTCTCACTTCTTTGTACTAGTCTGCTTAGAGAAAACAGTTATCATGATTAAGGACCGCATATGAGGGAGAGTATGCGGACTTTGATTCTCTGTTCTTTTGAGTGTTCGCTTAGTAAGATCTGCTCAAAGTCTGACCATTTTTTCCTAAATTTTGATGTGTCATTTTTCCTTTCAGCTGAGTAGAATTTCATCATGTAAATATACCAGAGTTTCGCTGCCCATTCCTCCATGGATGGGCATTTGGGTTAATTCCAATTCTTAGCTGTTATGAATTGAGCTGCTATAAATATAGTTGCACAAATGTTTCTGCATCGAGATGTGACATCTTGCGGGTAGATGTCTAGTAGAGGGATAGCTGGGTTCATTGGTAGTTCTATGTCCATTCTGTCTAGGAGTCTCCACACTGCTTTCCATAGTGGTTGAACGAGTTTGCATTCTCACCAGCAGTGAAAGAGGGTTCCTTTTTCTCCCTCACATCCTCACCAGCAATGATTGATGTTGGTTTTCTTTACGATTGCCATTCTGACTGTGGTAAGGTGGTACCTCATTATGGTTTTGATTTGAATTTCCCTGATGCTTAAGGATGCTGAGCACTTTCTTCGATGGGACAAGGCCATTTGTGTTTCCTCCTCAGTTAATTCTCTATTGAGGTCAGTGCCCCATTTTGTGGGGGGGGGTGTTTGAGATTTTATTATGTATTTTTTGAGTTCTCTGTAAGATCTGGAGATTAGGCCTTTGTCTGAGTTATAGCTGGTAAAGATTGTCTCCCAGTTTGATCGTTTTCTATTGGTACTGACTATGGTTTGTTTGTCTGTACAAAAGCTCTTGAGCCTGATCAGGTCCCATTGGTTAAGTGATTGTTGCATTTCCTGGGCTGCCTGAGATTTGCTCAGGAAATTTTTCCCTACTCCTATTTCATGTAGAGTTCCTCCTATTTTTTCTTCCAGGGTGCTCAGGGTTACAGGATTTATATTGAGGTCTCTGATCCATTTGGAGCTGATTTTTGTGCACGGTGAAAGGAGTGGGTCTATTTTCATTTTCTTACATGTGTTTATCCAATTCGTCCAGCACCATTTGTTGAAGATGCTATCTTTCGCCCAGCGTACATTGTTGGCCTGTTTGTCAAAGACCAAATAACTGAAGTTACTTCCATTTTAATTCTGTTACATTGATCTGTCTGTCTGTTTTTATGCCAGTACCATGCTGTTTTCATTACTATGGCTTTGTAGTATGTTTTGAAGTCAGGCATGGTGATACCTCCTGAGTAGGATTTGTTACCTAGAATAGTTTTGGCTATCCGTGGTCTTTTGTTCTTCCAAATGAATTTAGAGATTATTTTTTCTATGTCTGTGAAGAAAGAGTTTGGGCTTTTATTGGCATGGCATTGAATCTATAAATTGCTTTTGGCAGGATTGCCATTTTTAATATGTTGATTCTCCCTAACCATGAGCATGTAATATCTTTCCATCTTCTCACGTCCTCCTCTATTTCCTTCTTGAGTGTTTTAATATTTTCCTTATATAAGTCCTTTAAATCCTTGGTTAGTGATATTCCAAGGTATTTGATTTTCTTAGAGACTATAGAAAATGGGATAGTCTCTCTGATGTCTTTTTCTGTCTGCTTGCCTTCTGCATATAGAAAGGCTACTGTTTTTTGTGTGTTAATTTTGTATCCTGCCAAGTTGCTGAAGGCATTAATCACCTTCAAGAGGTTACTGATACTATTCTTTGGGTCCGATATATAGAGGATCATGTCATCTGCAAAGAGGGATAGTTTGATTTCTCCCTTTCCAATTTGTATCCCTTTTATGCCCTTCTCTTGTCTAATCGCTTGGGCTAGAATTTCAAGCACTATGTTAAAGAGCAATGGTGAGAGTGGACACCCCTGTCTTGTTCCTGAATTCAGTGGGAACTCCTTAAGTCATTCCCCATTGAGAATGATTTGTGCTTTAGGAGTTTTATAAATTGTTTTTATTAAGTTGATATATAGGCCGTCTATGCCTATTCTTTCCAGAGATTTGAACATGAAGTTGTGTTGAATTTTGTCAAAGGAATTCTCTGCATCTATATAGATAACCATGTGGTTTGTGTGTTTGAGCCGAATAATGTGGTGGATTACATTTATCGACTACAACCATCACTGCATCTCTGGGATAAAGCCAACTTGGTCCGGTGGATAATATTTTTGATGTAGCATTGAATCTTTTTCCTAGAACTTTGTTCAGGATTTTTGCATCTAAGTTCATCGGAGATATGTGTCTGTAGTTCTCTTTTTTTGTTGCATCCTTGCCTGGTTTGGAGATTAGGTCAATGGTAGTTTCATAGAAGTTGTTCGATAGCCTTCCCTCTTTTTCTATGCTTCTAACCAGCTTCAGAAGGAGAGGTTTCAGCTCTATTATTAAGGCTTGGTAGAATTCAGCTGAGAAACCACCTGGTCCTGGGCTTTTCCTTTTGGGAAGGTTTTTGATTACATCTTCAATCTCTGTGGATGTGATAGGTTTATTTAATGCTTTTATCTGCTTTGGGTTAAGCTTTGGCAGTTGGTAGGTGTCCAAAAACTTATCCTTTTCTTCCAGGTTCTCTAATTTTTTGGAGTAGAGGTTATGGAAGTATGACCTGAAGATACTTCCAATGTCTTCAGGATCTCTTGTGATCTCCCCTGTGTCCTTTCTGATTTTGTTGATTTGTGCTTTCTCAGTTCTTCGTTTGATTAGATTGGCCAGGGGTTTGTCAATATTATTAATTTTTTCAAAGAACCAACTCTTTGATTTATCTATTTTTTAATCATTTTCTTTATTTCCAATTCATTAATCTCAGCTCTGATTTTAATTATTTCCTTTCATCTTGAGCTCCTTGGGTTATCTTTTTCCATCTGTTCCAGTGATCTTAGGTGGGTGGTTAGGTGATTGATTTGAGACCTCTCTGTCTTTGATATGAAGGCATTTAGCACAATAAATTTTCCCCTCAGGACTGCCTTCATTGTGTCCCACAAGTTCTGATAAGATGTGTTATCATCATCATTTACTACTAGGAAATTTTGAATTTCCTGTTTTATTGCTTGGATGACCCAATAATTTTGTAGGAGAGAATTGTTCAGGCACCAGTACTTTGTGCATTTTCTGGATCCTTTTCCATTGTTAATTTCTACCTTTAATGCATCATGGTCTGATATGATGCAAGGAACTATGTCAATCTTCCTGAATTTATTTAGGGATGATTTATGACCTAAGATATGATCAATTTTAGAAAAAGTCCCGTGCACTGCTGAGAAGAATGTATATTCTGTGTTTTGGGGGTTGATCGTTCTATAAATATCTGTTATCCCCAGCTGGTCAATGGTGTTATTGAGCTCCGTTATGTCCCTGCTGATCTTCTGTTTGGTTGATCTGTCTAGAGATGATAGAGTTGTATTAAAGTCTCCTACTATGATGGAGTTAGAGTCTATTTCTGCGTTATTTTTGAGTAGGGTTTCCTTTATGAACTGTGTTGCACCCAAATTTGGTGTGTATATGTTAATGATGGTGATATCTTCCTGTTGGATAATTCCTTTGATGATTAAGAAGTGACCATCATTATCCTTTTTAATTGATTTTCAAGTAAAGTCTATTTTGTCAGAGATTAATGTAGCCACTCCCGCTTGCTTTTTACTTCCACATGCCTGATAAACTGTTTTCCATCCTTTTACTCTAAGAAGATTGCTGTTTTTAGAGGTAAGGTGCGTTTCCTGAGGGCAGCAGATGGAAGGGTCCATTTTTCTGATCCACCCTGCAAGTCTGTGTCTTCTTATAGGGTAGTTATGTGCATTTATATTCATACATATAACTGTGAGGTTTGCTCTAAGCCCTGCCATGTTAAAGGGTTAATGGAGGTTGGTGTCTGTGCTGCTGTTATTAGCATACTGACTGTGATTGTCATGCCTGATCTCTGGTACTTGTCTGAGGTAGATTTCTTGTTTCTTCTGTGTGAGATATGTCCTGTAGAATCTTCTGTAATTTTGGCTTTGTGTTCAAATATTGTTATAGCTAATTTATTTCATGGAACACTTTCAGTTCTCCATCTATTATGAGGGATAGCTTTGCTGGGTACAGTAGTTGAGGTTGAAAGCCATACTTCTTTAGGCCCTGAAAAGCATTATTCAAAGCCCTTCTAGCTTTCATAGTCTCTAATGAGAAGTCTGAAGTAAGTCTGATGGATGTTCTTTTATAAGTTATGGTTTGCTTTTCTCTCACAGCTTTGAGTATTTTTTCTTTGTTTTCTATGTTAGGCATATTAATTAAAATGTATCTTGGAGAATTCTTCTTCATGTCTTGTCTGTTTGGAATCCTCTGGGCCCCTTGAATGTTGAGCGGGCTTTCTCTTGTTAGTTAGGGGAAGTTTTCTTGAATAATTCTGTTGAAAATATTTCCTATGCCCTTAGCCCGGTCTTCTTCTCCCTCTGGAATCCCATGATTCTAATATTGGGCCTCTTTATGGTATCCCATAGATCCCTCAAATTTTGCTCACTTGATTTCTTGAATTTATTGAAACCTATGACATCCTTATTAATTCCTTCTGTCTTGTCCTCAATGTCTGAGAGTCTGTCCTCCATATTGTCAACTCTGGGACTGGTTGATGCAAGGGAGGTTTTTAACAACTCCATTTCATTTTTGGTTTCTGCTATAATTTTATTTATAGACTACAATTCTTTGGTGAGATCCAATTTCCAGTCTATTTTTGTTTTTGCTAGGGATTCTTGAAAATCATTTTTAAGTTTTCTTAAGTCCTCATTTAATTTAATCAATTGATTGTCTAGCTCCTTCCATAGTTGGTTCACCTTCAATTCACTTAATGTGTTTCTGAATTCATTCATATTTCTCTCCATTAAATTCAGTCTGGAGTCTATTCTTATGTTAGTGAACTTCACCTCATTTATGTCTTTTTTCATAGTTTCCATAATAGCCATTAACTGCTTCATGTTTGCATGGCAATTGTGGTCAGGAGTTATATTATTCTCTCTTTGGGGTTGTATATTTGTTGTCTCCACATCCTTGCCACTTTCTTGTTACATAATTGGACTAGGGGCCCTGAGTTGGGGAGTTCCGTCTTTGATTTCTTTGGGTGTTTTTCGTTGGTTTCTGCCCATGTCCAGGTAGGGGAGTGAGACTCAGGCACCTTGGGGAGTGCTATTCAGACCTTTTTGCTGTGTCCTCCCTTCAGTGGCACATTGTCCCTGGTGCCCGCCAAAGTCACCTCTGCCCTTCTTGCAGTGGCACATGGTCCCTATCTGAACTGGCCTCTGCCCTCCCAGCAGTGGCAGTGGTTCCCAGGTAACTGCCAGAGGCCTAGCCCCGCCTATAGCTGCGGTCCTGAGTGGGCTTCCGGAAGGGACTAGGTCAGTTTGCCCTAGAAACACATCTGCCTGTGGGGGGGTCGTGGAGAGAAGTGCACCCATGGATTGAGTGATGGAGTGAGGGGTCCCCCAGGAGGGAGAGGTGCTCAGCCGGCAAGGGCTCAGGAAGCACCTGCGAGGAGACAGTGGTGATAGCAGGAACTTAGGGTGGGGGAAGGTCGGCTCTCCATTCCTCTAAGGAGCAGAAAGCCGATGGGGGACCCTGTCTGGGCTGGTTCAGGAGGTGGGGGGAGGGTGGGTTTGGGTTCAGGGATGGCTGAGGTCCAGGGTTTGGATCCCAGCTGGATAATCGGAGAGAGTCCTGGCAAGGCTGCTACTCGTCCTCCATCATGCTCCGCCCCCTCGGTGGCAATTTTCCTTTGTAATCTAAATGATCAACTTTTAAATATTAAACACATGCATTTGGAAACTAGAAGACACAAAGATTATTGACCTATTTACATTGCTCCATTATTGACCTATTTACATTGTTCCATTAGATATAATGTTAATGTGGTAAAAATGTTAATAAAGTGTTGTAATAACCAAAACAACAATAATATCAACCAAGGAAATATTTGAAATGTTAAATTTGAGAGATTCATATAGAACATAGAAAATTAATAAATTTACTCTTTCTCTTATTAAATATTATTTAAGAAAAATAATTTTATATCCTACCTAGTTATTTAATAAATAGATGTATAGTCAATAAGGCATTATGACAGTCTTGCTATTTCTCTTATATCATATAACTAGATGAAAATTAAAAATATAATGTTATTATAAATTGGTTTTGACAAAGCACAACACATTCCATTGTTTCTGTATCAAAAGGCTGTTCATCTTACCTTTTCTGTGAGCACAGTCAAATGTGGAACTAATTTTGTCAAGATTTATAGCAATAATCTCAAACAGGTTCCTTTAGGCATATTGTTGATTAAGTGATAGTGATTCCTTTTAGCTAAAAGTGGTCAATGGGGAATTGGGGATAACAACTCATTGTTGGCCCACTAAACAATGTAACTCATTATGGGCAATAAAAAATGGGGAGGGGGACTTCTGGGAAAGATGGCTGACTAGCAGACATGCCGTACACCTAGGGAAATAAGGGTCACTGTTTTCAGCAGTGATCCAGGTTGTGGACACAAGCTGCGGCCACACACTGAATTCCAGACACCTCTGAGCACAGGATCCTCACAACTGGAAGTTGCCAGCGTGGACCAGCGCTCACAGGAGGCAGATGCAGTGAGAGAGCTGGGGCCCATCTAACCCTACCAAACGAACATAGGCCGATACCTGAGATTCTGGCAAGAGAGGAGCCACCACAGTCATACCGTGGACGATCCATATGGAACCCCACAGAGAATAATGGGAGGAACGAGAGACGCACAGCCACAGACATTCAATCTACACAGGATAAGCCAGTGAGACAGAAACCAACGATCTTCGACACAAAGACCCCTAAACTCACAACCTTAAAGCAGCCTTAATACTCATCCACCACGACTCAGGGAACTATGCGGAAGAGGGGGCGGAAAGATTGTAAGAGCCATGGTGGGGGAGACTACTATCCAGAGGCATGGCACCCTTCAGTAACAACACACTTGGGCCAGGAGGACCGGGATGAGTACTAGGCTATCCAGGGTCCCCTGCCACAAGGACTGATCCAGATGGCCCACGGAGAAGGATATCCAGCTGATTGGGGATGGGGAGGGGAGGCATTGGGGAATTGGGGAAAACAACTCATTGTTTGCCCACT
>PVHP010037716.1:0-17671 GCA_004024765.1 Zapus hudsonius
CGAAGTAGTAAGTAGGACGCATCAAGAACTCTCAAACCACAAGAACACACAACTAGAAGACACAGAGACAGTCACCAGATGGGAGGTCCAGGGGGCAAACACTTGGGAAGACCTGGAGCTAATGGCAGATGCAGGTCCAACCTCAGCAAAGACACACAACACTGAATGCCAACAAGAATGCTGAGCCCGAGTGGAACGCATGCAGCCACGTTGGAAAGCACTTCGGTGGTCTCTCCAAAACCAAACATACAATTTTTTTTTTTTAAATTTGAGATGGGGTCTTTCTATGTAGCCGAAGCTGACCTTGAATTTAAGGCAATCCTCTTGTCTTAGCTAAGACAAGAGCTGTGATTGTGAGCACGTTCTGTGTGTGAGAAAGAGGAGAGAGAGAAGAAAAAGAGAGAGAGAGCCAAGACACATCTGGGCCAGTCCTCCCCTGTCCACCTCACTTGAGGCAGTGTTTCTTGCTCTGGATTCTGGCGTTGCTGTTCTTTGCTGAACTCTGGGAATCCTCCTGTCTTTGCTTCCCACCTCACCATCAGCTTCAGCCTGCACAGCTTCCATGCACATTACATGGGGGCTGGGGATCGAACTTGGGTACTCAGCTTGAGGGGTGAGCATTTTATCCACTGACCCATCACTCCAGCCCCAAACGTGCAATTTCTATGCAGTCCAGAGGTGGCAGTCAGGAGCATATTATCACAGAGAAATGAAGACCAGCGTTCACACAAAAACCTGTTTTGGAATGTTCACAGCTGCTGTATTCAGGCGCCCCAAACTGGAAAAAGCCCAGAGGTCCTTCAATAGGTGATTGTTCGACTCAGTGGTGCGCCCACCACATGGAACGTGAAACCCAACAGGCCAGATCTGTGCGGAATGAAAAACGCACTAAACGCTTGCATACTGTCTGATTCCATTGACAAACATTCTTGAGATGACAAAATTTTAAATGGAGAACAAAATCATGGCTGCCGGAGGTGAACACCCAGGAGCTGTGACTCTAAGAGGGCGAGCTGAGCAGTCTGTGGAATTGGGAATATTATTCTCTAAGAAGTTATCATGGGGACATCTGTGAGCAGCTGACTTCAGGTGCATGCCACCACGCCCAGCGTCATCTGTGACCCAACTGGGAGGAGCTTAGATGCAGCTGAGATCCCGCTGACCACTCCAAAGAGCTCTCCTCTCAAAACTTCCAAGCTGTTCAGTCACGACACGGGAGCTGAAGTCATGACAGGACACTCCATCAGACCCCTCGCCGCCCTTCCTTTCCTTTCTGTAAATCACAGTGCATGAACACCAGTTTTGAGGCCAGGCCCCCAGCTCCCTGCCCCTAGGCTGCTGCTCCCAATCCTTGTCAGCCTGGAAATGCAGAGCTGTCCCAAGAAGTCATTTAGCCACTCCCTGTCTGTCATGAGACCTGCCACCTGCCTGCGGCAAGCGTGGGCTGGATCCCTAGGAAGTGCCTGCAGCAGCCACGAAGGCTGCTTGAACCATCCTAGTTACTCCCTGCAGCAGCCATGAAGCTGCATGAACCATCCTAGGCAGTACCTGCAGCAGCCATGAAGCCTGCATAATCCACTAAGGTCATTTCTGTTTCTTAAGTTAGACCGGAGGCTTTTCTGCAGCCTGGCCTCCATGCACTCTGCCACTGAGCCACGAGACAGCACCAGCTCAAGGGGACAATTGTATGGTTCAGCAGCTATGCAAAATGGTTGGCTAAGGCCAGTGGAGGTGGGTCACCTCCAGGGATCTACCTCTGCTCTTTGGCAGCTGTCACTCAGGTGGCAGGTGAGCAGCCTAAGCTCAGAGGGCTGGTGGAGGGGGGCATGGGACACAGTGGTCTATGCTCTAAGTCCAGTTCTGGAGACTGGACCCTCCACAGCCATTGCTGGTGGGGGGCCTGGCTGCTGGGGCACACAAAGGGAATCTCTAGAGTGTCTCATCAGTGATGTTTCCTTCAGTCTGTGTCTAAGCATGTTTGTGTGAGTAGCTGGCATGTGTTTTTGTGTCTGGGTGTGGGTATAGAGTCTGTGGGAGTCTGCGTGCATAGTATCCGTGGAAATCTGGGTGCATAATGTCTGTGGCAGTCTGGGTGCATAGTGTCTGTGGAAATCTGGGCGCATAGTGTCTGTGGAAATCTGGGCACATAGTGTCTGTGGGAGTCTGGGTATGTAGTGTCTGTGGAAATCTGGGTGCGTAGTGTCTGGGAGCCTGGGTGCATAGTGTCTGTGGAAATCTGGGTGCATAGTGTCTGTGGGAGCCTGGGTGCAGAGTCTCTGTGGGAGCCTGGGTGCATAGTCTCTGTGGGGGTCTGTGTACATTCATGTGCTGTGTCTGCATACACGTGATAACCCAGCATGGCGTGCATTTGTCTGTCCCCGTGTGCAGTTAGTGTCGTTCTAAGGATGTGTGCCTGTGGTGTGTGGCAGTGTGGATGCCTGTTCACCTGCGGTATCCAAGTGCAGGCCTGCACACTTGTGCAGCTCTGCAAGTGTTCCTAGGATCTGAGTGTCCCCGCGCGGGCTGTCAGTCTGCCGGTAGGTGCGCGCGCGCGCCGGTGCGCACAGGCTGGGAGAGAGCCCGCTGGGTTCAGGACCCCGTGACGGTCCCCATGGGGCCATCGCGTGGGGCGGGGAGCAGCGCGAGGTCGGGCGGCGCCCCGCTCCTCCCCGGGGCCGGGGCCGGGCACACGTGGGCCCCGGCGCCGCCTCCCCGCGCCGCCCCGCGCGTCCCCACCCAGCGGGCCGCCCCCGCCGCTCGGCCGGCCGCGGATAAAGTGGCGGCCAGCGCAGACGCCGCGCCCCGTCGCCGCGCAGCCGGCCGTGCGCAGTCGTGCGGCCCCAGCCCACAGCGGAGCCGGAGCCGCGGCGCTCGAGGGACGGGAACGCGGCGCTCGTGGCCCGGGTAACTGTCTCCCGCTCCCGCCGCCGGCAGGGTGGGAGCCGCCGCCAGGGGTCCCCGGCGCGCGAGGGCGTGCGCACGGGTGTGCGCGCGTGTCGGCGCGAGCGCGCAGCCACGCTCCCCGGCGCCGGCCCCCAAACCGACTTGTCCCCGTCCACTCCATCTTCCCAGCCCGGGGTGCGTGGCGACACCGGCCGGGTCCCCGCGGCGCGTGGCCGGCGGCCGATGACAGCCGCCGGGCCGCCTTCCCCGAGGCTGGCAGGAGGCAAAGTTTGCGGGCGCCTCGGGGGGACTTGGCCCGGAGCCCCGCGTCTGCGAGCGCGCGGGGCCGGGGAGCGCAGCCCCGTCCCCGCCGCCGGAGCCCCTCCGGCTGGGCTCGGGGAACGCGGAGGCGGCCGCGGGCGGGGAGCGGCGCGGGAGGCCCGGAGCTCGCCGCGCCGCAGCCCGAGCCCGAGCCCGGCCGGCCGCGGGGCGAGGCGCGGGGAGGGCGCGCACCGGCCGCGATGAGGGAACTCCCCTCGCCGGCCCGGCGGTGACACCCGACGCGGTGGCGGCAGTGGAGGGCGAAAGCCGGGACGGAATGGAAACAGGTTTGTCACGGCATCTTCGGAATTTCAGGTGGTGGAAGTCACCCAGGGACCGTCACCTCTACTTTGTCGTCCCCAGGAAACCGCTCCCGGGAGATTTTAGGAGAGATGGGTCTTGCAGCTGGGTCTTTATACCCAGAGAGCTGACTGTAATTTCCGCTTGATTACAGCTAAAATAGTCTTTAAGATGAAGTTTCCTGAGATGATTTGAAATAAACACAGATGGGAAGGGAAGGGAAAAAAGCTGTCATGAGGCACTTAAAAAATAAAGTGAGCATTTTCTTAAGAACAAATGGGATTTTTTTTCAGTCTTAGAGCTGTTTGCAAGAAATGCATGTAATTTTTTAAAATCTTTCAAATGGAGTCCTCCCCCCACACCTATGGGAGTGTTTTTCTGACTTTGGAATATGTCCACCTTTCTTTCCAGGACCCCAAGACCCTTCCAGAATGCCAGAGGCAAGTTCTCCCAGGCGAACTCCACAGAACGTTCCCTACCAGGACCTGCCTCACCTGGTCAACGCGGATGGACAGTACCTCTTCTGTAGGTACTGGAAGCCTGCTGGCACCCCCAAGTAAGTCTCCCAGGGGCACCTGTTCCTTCCTCCTCCTCGGTCTTCATGGAGGCCACAGCAGTGTGCGCAGAGCTGAGCACTGCACTTCATGATTTTCCTAAAGATTCAGGAGCGAGAGTTCTCTTCTTGTTATGACAACCAGGGTACAGATTCCACCGTCTGGCAAATTTCACATATTCACATGACTTTCTTTGTACTGCAATCGATTTCCTGTTGTACAAGCATTCATTTAAAAGCAAACCCAGCTATTAAAGAAAATCTCCTGAATGCATGAGAAAACTATGATCACGTATGTATGCGTGTATGTGTGCATGTATGTGTATGCATGCTCTTTTCCTGCTTAATTCTGACCTTAAGGAGATTACATGGGTGAGTGGGATGAGAGGGGCCGAGACGTTTCCTTCTGGGTCTTTGCCAGCTCAGTCACTCTGTCCCTTTCACATCGTGGTTCTGTCTTGCTGTTAGAGACGCTGAGGCTGTCCGCAGCCAGAAGGCTATTCTCCTGTTGCCCTGCACCTCTTGGATGAAGCAGGAAACCCCTGTGTTGTTCAGGGAAGAGATTATTTGTGGTCACCAGTTGGCCTGGTGACAAATGAATGTTTTCTGTTCCCTGTTGCTGGGATCCTTTACCTGTTCGGCGGCCTCTTGTCTCCTAGGGGTCATGGTATGGTATGGTGTGGGTTATGTTTCCCTCTGTGGCTCAGGGGTCACCCAGCACAACTGTAGACTCATCCTCTACCCTCAACAAGGTGTATATAATCCAGGTGGCTTTGCAGAACCAGCAGAGATGTGGACTTTAAAGTCCTGGCTTAACACTGAAGCTCTGGGCAGCTCTGCCAAATTGTTGTTGCTCTGTCTCTAGTGTTTTTGAGGTGGGCAATGGGCTGGCAAGGGCGTGAAGTTCTTCGAGATGTGCTCCAGAGGAGAGTGTGCCTGTGTGTGCAGGTGTATTGTTATGATGTTAGTTACTCATTAATTCTCCCTCTGATTTAGCTGGCCAGCATTGTGTATTTCTGGTTTCATTTCTAACCAATCATCACATGGCAAGGGTTTGGATGAATATGCAGGGCCCCGAGAACCAATGAAAGTCTGTTGTTAATGTCCAGCCTCAGCCTTGGGGGCTTTGTTGGTGAGTAGAGCGTGTGTCCTAGTTCACAGACAGTGGAACACAGGGCCTGCAGTCCTCCGGTGGGGGGAGGGAGGTGGTGGGATGGGCCAGGAATGGCCGAGTTGGCTGCCCTCCCCTGGGCTGTGGGTGGTTTTCACAATCTCCCCACTGGAGTTGTGGTGCAGGCGGTGCCCTGTTCCGTTGCTTTTGCTCTAGTTAGAGCTCAACTCAACTTCTTGGCTTAGAGTCAGCGTCTGCCTTGGGTGGATGCAATGGGAATAGGAACGGGAGGAACAGTGGAGCTGCTGGACTCCATGTGGGTCTGGCAGAGTTAAAGAGCCAGAGCCACAGAATCACTAGAATCTGTGGCTTAGACACTCCCACACTGAGCCCGTGGGGTAGAAGAGGTCCCGCCATGGTCTCACTGGCTAGCCCAGGTGTCTGGCTCCGGAGCCCACCTCCTGGAGAAGGTACAGCAGTTAAAGTCTCTTTGGGGCTGGAGATTCCCTCTATTGAGGCTGATCCTTGAAACAGTCCATAACCAGTTCTAACCAGTGGGACAGACATCACCCTGTGGTTGCTGGACCCTGGAGAGGCCCTGGGGGTCCTGGACAAGGGGTCATAGCAGCTAGAGTGGTAGAAAGGCAGAGGGGCTTAGGACGGGAGGCCATGCCAGCTGGCAGGTCTTGGTGCCCTAGAGCAGCCCCTGGGCAGGATGCCCTGTTGCATGGTGCAGGAGATCCTGCGGTGCCCTTGCCTGCACAGACCACCCAGCTTGCTGTCAGGATCCCTCTAGTCATGTTGAGCTTCAGCCCACCCTCATCCCGGGCCCTTTCCCCTCCTCCGAGTCAGGAGGAGAGGGCAGTGGAAAGAAGAGAACAGGGGGCTGAGTTACCATGCCACTGACCACAGAGACCCCTTCACCTGACTCACCTGCTACTTTGCTCTTTCTCACAGAGGTCCTCGGACCTCAAACACCTCTGGAATCCTGGGGGGTCGTCTTCCACAGGGACTCGGCCAGGCCTGCCTTTGTGACTTGGTTTGTTTGGGTTACTTTCCTGGCCACCATGTTGCTGGCCCCTGCTCCCTGGGCCTCCCCAGAGCACCTGCTAAGCTTTCCTGCTTCCGAACCCTTGACTGGGAGACTGACTGCAGGTATATGAGGAACAAAGCTACAGGTGTCTGCAGGTCACAAGCTGGCAAACCGGCCTAACCTGCTTCTAGAAACAGGATATATGTTCATAAAGAGTAAACTCAGACTTGACACTGAGCAAGAAGAAAGCGTTTCTTGGGACAATCATTACGGTGTGTGCATCCACATACAGCACTGTTGTTAACAGACAGGCTGGAGCCTCGGTCTTAAACATTACGAAGCACAGGGTTGGTTCCTGCACTTGACAAGGTCAAGGCAATCCTCCTCACCCTGGCGTGTTTATGGCCATGACATACCATATGGTGCTCGAGGTGGTGGTGATGGGTTTCTTTCTCTGCTTGGACCTGTGAAAGGGGGCCAGCCTCCTCTCATGTCTTACTTGTAGTGGATCCCCCTTGGTGGAGAGGCGTGTAGGTCCCGGTCTGCTCTAGACCCCGTCCTTGCATGGTCTCACTGAATGTCCAGTGTGGTTGCTGCTGTAGCTGCTTCCATGAGGAAGTAGAGGCCCCAGGTGACAGTGTCTTACCATGGGTGCTCCTGGTGGGTCGTCCCATTCGCCTTTCTGGACCTGGCAGACAGTTTTCCTACTAGTTCTCATATTTTTGGATGGCATAAAGATCACTTTATAAGGTTAAAAAAATTAAAAAATAAGTAATTCTCCCAAGTCATTGACTTTTATGTATCCATTCTGGGGGGGGAACAAAAGAACTCCTACTCTGGCTGCCTCATCTAGGCTATTGTCATAGTCAGGCTGGGATGAATCTCCAAACCAGGCACAGTTTGGGGAGGAAAGGATTTATTGAAGCTGCAGATCCAGGGGAAGTTCCAGAATGGTGAAAGAGGCTGGCCCCCTTTCACAGGTCTAAGCAAGCAGAGAGAAGCCCATCACCACCACCTCAAGCAAGCAAGCACATTCCAGCTCAAAAAGCAGGAACTGGGCTGGAGAGATGGCTCAGCGGTTAAGGCACTTAACTCCAGTGCCTAAGGCCCCGGGTTCAATTCCCCAGGACCCACATAAGCCAGACCCACAAGGTGGTGGCCCTGGTTCTCTCTCTCTCTCTCTCTCTCTCTCTCTCTCTCTCTCTCTCTCTCTCTCTCTCTCTCTGCTTGAAAATGAATAAATAAAAAAAATTTAAAAAAAAGCAGGAACTCCAGACTTGAGCTCAGACTGCTCTTTGCATATCTATGGCTAGAATTCCAGATCCATAGGCTCTAGTGCTTGTGGGCTGCTGAGCAGGGCGTCCATGATTGCTCAGTGCCTTGGAATCAATTCAACACTCCTCCTTTCACTGTGGCCCTCAGTCTCCACAAAGCACAACGAACATTGTTGGGGCCAGGGACAGTGTTCTGAACCTAATACTCATCTGGTAGCTTACACCCCCAAAGCACTCATCTGTTTGAGTCGAAGAGGCTGGAGAGCCCTCTCTAAGTACATGATCACCCAGCTCCCAGCTCTGACCCCACCTGTTAGCTTGGGGACCGTTTTGTCTTCCCATCTCTGGTGTCAGCATGGCTAAGTGGACGTGGGTTGAGCCAGACCCAGACCCCAGCCCTGACCTTCAGGCCCGACCTTCAGCCTGGCCCAACCCCCACTTGGGCTCTGGATCCTCCTTGCTTTGTTCTCTGTGCCCTCAGTGATCCTAGCAACTGACACACTGAAGGTGTTCTCTCCACGTGTGGCGACTGTCTAAGCTCTCACAGGTGTCCCGAGGCTGACCCTAGGCCAGCCTCCTGCCAGCTCTTCTTGCTGGCCCTTCCTTCCCCACCCTTCCTCCTCTCTAACCTGCCAGCCATGTCAGTTTGAGGCAGGGTGTGGCCCTCATTGTTTTCTGGATTTTCCTGTGGTAGATGTGGAGTGGGAGGTGACTGGCCAGGATGGTGGCCTGTCCTTTCTAAATCCCACCCACGCTCAGGCAAGCTCAAACTTTTCTCTCCTGTTGTGTTGTGGGTGGGAGCTCCGCTGACACCCCTCCAGGCCCTGCCCTGGCCTGGCCTGGGTCAGTCCTTCCTTAGGGACACTTGCACTCTGACTGGAATGCGGCCCAGCCATCTTGACGCACTTCCTCGCACCTATGCAAATTGATCTGAGGAAGAAGCCACTTGTTAAGGAAGCTGGAACATATTCAAATGTCATACTCCATGACACCCTCCTCACACCTGGTGCCTGCCTCTTGGGTGTGGTGCGGTGGCTCCTGAGGATAAGGAGCCAGACCTAGGAGATGAGAATTCTCACCATCTGACTGGCCATGATTCCTATCTCCTCTGCCTTCTGGAAATTTCATTCTCAAAGATCAGCCTGGCCTCTGCCCTGGGGGTGGGGGTTTCCAGGAAGGTCTTTAACACCTTTCTTCCTCTCAGCTGAAGGGGTTTGTTCTGTTTGGAATGCCTGCCTGCCTGCCCCCAGAGTCTGCAGGAACAGAGATGTCTCCACTCCCCACAGCCCTCCTAAAGCATGCCACCTAGGGCTGTGCGCCATGATCCACCCAGCTCCTTACATAGATAACACCTCCCTGGGGTCTCTTCACGTGGCCATTCTATATACCATGTTCTGGTGGCCTTCCTGGGGAAAAAGACAGCCAACTCCCCACAGCTCCCTGGCACCTTGGCCCTGTGATGAGTTGTGCCAGCCCTCAGCTCCAGGTCTGCAGCAGGCTCGCTCTGCCAGCTCCTCTGTGCACCCAGCCTTGCTGCTGTTCCACCTGTCAGGCTCCCACTAACGAACAGGTCATTCATCAGGTGCATCTCCATGTGCCAAGCATGGGGGCGACCAAGGCCAAGGCCACTGTGCCTGATGAAGGCGAGACTGGGGAGCCATAGAGAACCATGAGGTGGCCAAGGCCACAGACAGGGCTCCCGCAAAGCCACATACTCTGAGTGGACACAGCCCCGTGGACTGGTGAGCAGAGCTGAATCTTAACTGTTACCCTTTCATCCAGTGTCCTCAGTGGTGTCCACTTTCCAGAAGGTGTGCAGGATAAGAAAGCCCAGCAGGAAGTGAGGGCAGCAAGGTGGGGCTGGAGTCGCGGCTCTGAGTTTTGATAGCTGTATTCAGGAGGAGGGCCAGTCATGGTATTGACACAGATGGAGAAGACCAAAGCTGGATCTGATGACCAGGAGAATGGAGGGAGGAAGGTTGACCCTCCTTGCAGCCAACATCCCCTATGGTCCAGGAAACATGGGAGTCTCTTGGGCACCTTTGCTTTAGTCCCTGATCAGGCGGTGCTGGGCTGCTCTCTGACAGCTAGGACATACAAGGTCTCCAAACACTGTGAGACAGTCATTGGAGAAGCCCTGGAATAAAACAGTAGGAAAAATGGAGGAGAGTGAATGTGGGTGTTCAAAGCCCCTGGCCAGCACACCTCCCATTTCCAATATGATCATGGATGCATGAAAGAGATGGCGGTTCACGCTATCTTCCCCCACCTCAGGGAGTGGACAGTTCCATGCCTTTGACTTACACCTGTTGTCTTAGAAACTTCACCCCTAAACCGAGAACCTGGACCCTGCTGTGCTTGTCTAGCACCCATGTTATTTGCAACCTGATTACCACCTTTAGTGCGCCTCTCCCTTCTTTCGCCTATTTTAAGAATTTCCATAAGTTTCTCTCTCTGGTAGGAAGCTGTTATTTCTCCTACTGCTGCTTTTGCCTCTGTGATGGCTTAGCAAATGGTCTTGTTTTCAAATAGGGCATTTCTTCTGGACTGTTTTTTAGACTCTTCAAGAGGGCAGGCCGCTGCTGTTTGGGGTTGGTTTTTCCAGCGGCCTCATGAAGGGACCATCTCTCCCTATTGCTACAAGAATGCTCTGCAGATACAAATCTGGCTTTGTGTGGCAGTGGAGTGTGGGAAGGAAAATAGCAAAATAAGCCTCTTGGTGAATGGTGGCCTTGTCCACCATCGCTTTTATCAACACCTTTAGGCTCAGATCTTAATCCCAGCTCCATTGTTTGAGCCTGTAGACCAGGCTCTTGATGTCTCTGTATAAACAGAGGAAATGGTCTTCGGTGGTGAGGTTTTTACAGCTGAGATTACAGGATGACCCTTGTCCTATATTTTAGGGTCATCCAAGGTTCCTCTCCTTACCCAAAGCCTTGTTCCTGTGGGTGTGGGGTGGGGCTGTGTGGTGGTCATGGGGGAAACTGGGGTGACGCTGTTCTCTCTGTGTTTGAGGATGGCACGAGAAGATATATGCTGTGGGCAGCTCTACTCTCTGCTGCCCCAGGCTGGCACGTGGAGTCTCTTGGCGGGCCTCCCCACATGACCAGGGCTGGCCATGTTCTATTCTTGGTGGCCAACAGATCCTCAGCAAATCCTCATGGGAACAGTGATGAGGACATGTCTGACCTTCTCCATTGAGGTTCCAGAGATGCTGGGTCCTCTGCTTGCTTTGCAAAGTAAAGCCATAGCGAGGAGGTTGTTAAGGGGTAGGGAAGCCAAAGAGGAAGACTGAAAAAGAGATGGAGCAGACGGGGAAGACTCATGCCGTAGAAGTCAAAGGAGAAAATATCAAAGGAGAAAAAGAAGGGAAGGAAGGAAAGGAAAGAAAGGGAGCTGGATTGCAACTGTGAGAAAATGGAACGAAGCCATTGGACTTCCCTTCTAAGTACTTTCACCAAAGACATAAAATGACAGTGTCAAGGCCAAGATCAATTTTTGCTTAAAGGGGCGGAGTTATGGATGGGTTAAGTGATGGCGAACGAGAGAAGACGAGGTGGAACAGATTTCGGGAGTTGCTCTACACAGGTGAGGAAGTTGGCCAGGTGAAGGCCATCTTTGCCCAGACAACAGGAAGTGGGAAACACCAGCTTGTGGAGGCCTTGTACCCCTTGGAGATCATGGGTGCAATTGGATTATCTTACTGCTGGTCACTAAGACCGTTTTCGATTTTTCAATTATTTTAAGTGATAGCAAGCATTTTTGCGTCTTTCCTTAGTTCCTTCGTCGCTTAAGAAAGGATTAATGCCATTGAACACATGTGTTGTGTCCCCTTCTCCATTCAAGTACCCAGTGTCATAAAGTAGCAGTTGTTTATAGTCTCGAAAGCAAAAAGGCACAGAGGAGAACTCAGCCATGTCAGCACTTTAAGTTGGAATGACTAAGATGGAAGACAAGATGTAGTGTGAAAGCCCTGGAATGTTGTGTCTTGGGTTTGAAGTGCCCTGAAGACTCAAAGAGAAAGACTTCCATTCTCCCTAGCCTCCTTTCTCCTCAGTGGGTTCCCAGGCTCTTCTACCCATCAACACCCAGCTGTGCTTCTGTTGAGAAGTGATTGGATCCTAAGAGTGCCAACTTCATTGATGGATTAATCTGTTGATGAGCTCACTCTGAATGGACTTTTAAAAATTAGAGAGAGGGCTGGAGAGATGGCTCAACGGTTAAGGCACTTGCCTCCAGTGCCTAAGGCCCCGGGTTCAATTCCCCAGGACCCACGTAGGTCAGACCCACAGGTGGTGGCCCTGGTGCTCTCTCTCTCTCTCTCTCTCTCTCTCTCTCTCTCTCTCTCTCTGCTTGAAAATGAATAAATAAGATTTTTTTAAAAAATAGAGAGAGAGAGAGAGAGAGAGAGAGAGAGAGAGAGAGAGAGAATGGGCACACCAGGGCCTCTAACCACTGTAAATGAACTCCAGATGCATGCACCACCTTGTGCATCTGGCTTCCCGTGGGTACTAGGCAACAGAACCTGTGTCCTTAGGTTTTGCAGGCAAGTGCCTTAACTGCTGAGTCATCCCCCAGCCTCTGAAAGGGCTTTTTAGGAGGTGGGGCCTGGCTGGAGGAAGAAGGTTAGGGATGGGCCTTTGAGGGTTGTGTGTGTCCCTGTTGCCTTCCCCTCTGCTCCCAGCCACCACGCCCTCTCCTGCCGTGAAGGCCTGAAAGCAATGGAATCAGCCAAGGCTGGGCTGAGGCCTCTGAAACCCTGATTCAAGTTAAGTTTTTCTTCCTTAAACGAGTGGGGGAGGAAGCCATAAGTCTCTGGCAACAAAATTCTTGTTAAGATGACACCCAGTTAATGACACCTTAGGTGATACTTGGTGACATTACTTCTGTGTGTAAACTTTTACATTTTATTTTTGGATTTTGTTGACACAGGATTCTACGCAGCCACGCACAGTGTGGGTATGAAGCAGGGCTGTGAGCCTTTCCCTCCCCATCGCATCGAAGGCTTCTTTGTGCTGGGAAGTTGGACCGTTCCTTTGCAGGTCTTTATAAAATATGTAGTAAACTGTGTGGTCTTTAGTCACCGTCCTGGGCTGAAGATCCCTAGAACTCATTCCTCCCTGTGTTTGCCTGCTGCCCGTCCTCTCTCTGTCCCCCACCCACCCCACTTCCTGGCCTCTGGTAACCCTCTGCTACTCTCTGCCTCTGTGAGGTCAAGTGAGTGAAATCACCTGGCACACGTCTGTCTATGCCTGACTTCTTTCGTCTAATGGGGTCCTCTGGGTCATGGTGTTGCTGCAGTGATATGATTTCATTCCTTTTTTGTGGCTGGACAACATTCTACTATATCTACATGTGACATATTTTTAACCCATTCATTCTGGTCAATAAACTGGTTTATTATGGTTCCTCCTTGACAGAGATTTTTTTTCTCCTTTAAGTATCTGAATTGGTATAGCTGGATCACTTGGTAGCTCTATTTTTAGTTTTTTTGAGGAACCTCCATCCTGTTTTCCTCTAGTAGCTCTACTAATTTGCAGTATATGGCAAGTTCCCCTTTCTCTGCCTTCTGGCCAGCATTTGCTGTTAATTTCATTTATTTGTCATTATATTAGTAAACACAGGTAATAGTAACATAGTATTTGTCTTTACTGTACCCACATACTGGATAAGTGCTGTATTGGTTACTGTTGGGGAGGAAGGGCTCGCTTGGGCTTCCAGTTTGAGGGGACACCGTGCTTCTTGGCAGGAACCGAGGCAGCTGGTCACATTCAGTCCACAGCAGGAGTCAGACAGTGACAAGTGCTGCTGGCCAGCTCTTTCCTTTCTTCATCCAGGACCCAGTGCCGCCCACAGTTAGGGTGGGTCTTCCCACCTCAGTTAACACAATCTAGAAAGTCCCTCACACTCATGTCTTGGGGGGCGGGTTCCAGGATAATTCTAGATCCTGTCAGATTGACTGTTAACTAAGACCAATGGCTCACTTAACACATTACCTTTACTGACTAGAGGGAGAGCTGAATAGCCCTCAGCTACCACGCCTAGTTGCCAACACAAGCTTCTGACAGCTTCCTTTCAGTGGCCCTCAAGTTAGGCTAGCTAGGTCTGCGTGTGTATCCCCCCCCCCCAACATCCTGCATTTGTGGTATAAACAGAGGAACCTGTCACTGCGGTCCATGCCACACTCACCACGTCTGGAATGTTCATTGGTTCACCATCTGTTGCCATGACTCAGTGCATGGTTCTGGGGTTGGCAGTCTGTGGGGGCTCAGCCTGGCAAGTCTCTGCTGTCCCTTGCTGGTTGCCATTGTGGTCTGTGGTATCTGCTCAGTGTGGGAACTGGCAGACTGGCGAGGCACTTGTTGTCTTGGATAGCTTTGCCCACAGATCCAGCGGTGGCCGGTGTTGTCAGGATCCTCTCACGGCTTCTCTGTGTGGTCTTGCCCTCCAGACTAGCCCAGACTTGTTCTGAGGTACCTCGGTCTCGAGATGTGTTAATCAGAGTTCTGTGGCTGTGATGAAAGAAGGAAACGGTTTGTTTGGTTCAGTTACAAAGGTTTCTCTCCAGGGCAGCTTGGGCCTGTGACATCACAGCAGATCATGGTGGGAACACGTGGCCCAGCAAACTGCTCACTTCATGGTGGCCAGGAAGAAAAGAGAGAAAGAAGGGACCTGGGCTCCAAGACCCTCTTCGGAGGCATGTCTGTCACACGGGGCCCCACCTCCTAGAGGTTCCATCCTCTCTAAACAGTGCCACCGGCTGAGGACCAAGATGTCAGATGTGGCACAGAAACATTCGGAGCTTGGAGCTAAGGCGAATGAGCACGTGCTCTTCAAGGCTCTGTTCCCATCAAGTTCACTTGTGCCCACTGTCCAGGACCAGCCTGGGGGGCAGTGCTAAGAAGCAGAACCGGGAGATGCTGTTTTGTGACTGTTTTTGAAATCTACCTCATAGGGCAAAGTCTTGACATCAAAAGTTGGGACCATGATTGAATTTTGTCACTGCACCTGTCTCCGAGTGAAGTGCTACCTCTGACAGCTTCTAGCAAGTTCCCAGAGGTTCTGCATTTTATACATATAGGCTATGCACATGTTGTATCCTGGTGGTAGAATAATGGAGCCCCTTCAGGGCAGTGCTCATGCTTCAGGCTATGTTCTGTCTTCTCTAGCGCTGCTTGCCTCCCCGAGGTTCGTAACCAAACAAATACAGAGCCAAAATGGCTGTTGTACGAATGATTCCGCTTTCCTGGACTCACGGTGAACGACCGGGGAAGTCCCAGAACCCCTGTGCCACAAGCTCTAGGAAATAATGAAACATGGCTCTCAGTGTCCCCGGCGGGGTGAGCAGCACCCAGAACATGGGCTTTCCTCGTGCTGGGTAGCAGCGTTTTGACATGTCACGCTGCCCGTGGGCCTGGCGGGCTCCGTGGGTTTTGCTGCGCATGTGGCTGCCTTTCCTGATAGCCCAGGAGTCGGTGTGGACAGAGTGGACACAGGCTGTGGAGGTAGCGGTGCTTCCTTGTTGCCACACAGGGCCAGCAGCAGAAGGTCCTGGACTCGCCTCCTCTCGAGGACGCATACTTTTTGGGGGGCACTCGTCTGTCCCAAGCCTCTCTCTGTGGAGACATGGACAAGGCGGCCATCACTGACTCTGCACGTTTGTTAGGGAGGCCGGGCCTCTGGGGAGAATGCTTATGAGGGTCCTGCATTCTGTGTTGGGACTTCAGCTGGGTCTTGAAGGTAGAGGGCCATTCTAGGCAGTAGGGGAGGTGGCGGAGGATGTGGTGTCCTCTGCAACTGACAGACCCTAGAAGCTCAGGGGTGAGCTGCGAACCGCTAGCCTGAGGACTGACAAGCTGTCTGCTAGGACCCTCGAAGGAAACACGAGCCCCAAAGCTGAGCTGGATTTCTAGCCGAGGCAAGGGGTGGGCAGGGCTGATCTCTTCGAGACTGCCTCCCAGCACGTGGAGGGAGGCTCCTCAGTACACTCAGCTTGGTTTGTAATCTCCTCTTTAACTTGGGCCTCCTGTGTACACTGTGGATGAGGGAAGCCACCAGACTCAGAGGTCACGTGAGGTTGGTTACATTCTGAGCCACTGACTCCTTCCAAGGCTCCATATGGCTGAGTTTCTAACGCGGATGTTCAGCCTGCCATTCCACATCTGTGCTTCTTGGGGGGACTGTGGGGAATGCCCCAGCCCATGGGGCTGGCCTCACTGACTTGTGTCCAAGATAAGTCTCAGCAGACAAGCCTTCTGGAAGTCAGCCCTGTCTTTAGAGAGAGGAGGGTCCTGAGGTGGACGTCTTTAGACCTCAGGTGTGAGGCTCATGGTGGGTCATAATCACACATGACTCTTGCCCCCTTCTCTTTCCCAGTGTCGTCTTCAGCCAAGGTTGGCTGTCAGACTCCAGGACTGGAGCTGAGGCATAGGAGAACTTTTTGGAGGGTTCCCAGGCACATTCCTCCTTCTCATCTCTTAGTAAGGTCATGGTGCTGGGGTGCAGTCCTGTGAGGACCAGAGGTCATGGTGCAGTTCTGACGACTAGAGGTCATGATCCTGGGTGCAGTCCTGTGAGGACCAGAGGTCATGGTCCTGGGGTGCAGTCCTGTGGGGACCAGAGGTCATGGTCTTGGGGTGCAGTCCTGTGAGGACCAGAGGTCATGGTCCTGGGGTGCAATCCTGTGGAGACTAGAGGTCATGGTCCTGGGGTGCAGTCCTGTGATGACCAGAGGTCATGGCGCTGGGGTGCAGTCCTGTGAGGACCAGAGGTCATGGTCCTGGGGTGCAGTCCTGTGGGGACCAGAGGTCATGGTCCTGGAATGCAGTACTGTGAGGACAAGGTTGGAATGCTGCACAGTAGGAACTGGAACCAACCTCAGGTGGCCAGTGAGCAAAATGATCTCTGAGAGAAAATCCTGCCTGTGGGTTTCAGCCACTACTATGTTCTGGTGCTTCGGGGCAGATGCCCCCAGTGATGGAGGCTTGGGGGGTGTTTTTGCTGCTGTGGCTGGAAGCGTTTCAGAAGGAGCCAAAGCGCACACACACATATGCACATTAGCAGGAAGGAGGAAGGGTATGGGAGACATGTGTCTCAGCCTGGTCGTGAGGGATGGAGAAAGCAGAGGATAGGGCTCAACAGGTTGTTTCCTCTGTCTGTTCCTGGCTTCTACCACCTACAGGGCGCCATGTCAAGAGGGGCATCTCTTCTCTACTGCCAACCCGTGCTTGTGGGGGCCTTGGCTGCTTGCTCAGAGCTCGGGTCATGTGACACGATTGACCTATCAGCATTTTACATTCTTTCTTATCTACCCAACCACAGTTCAGGGATGGGCAAGTCCCCTGTGTGAGGCAGCCATCAGTGAGATTTCCCCAGGGACTTCTGGGAGGGAAACTACCAGTGTGAGCCCTGAGCATCCATCTTGGGCCTGGAGGATAGCCTGACTGGGAATGGATCCACCTAAATAAAGCAGAGCCAGGAGTGTTGGAAGGAAAACCAAGACAAAGTCCTGTGTGTGACCTCCTCACCCCAAATCACGTGTGACAGTTCTGAGCCTAACAGTCTCCTGAAACATTGGGTGTGGCAGATATCTGCCATGGTGGAAGGAATCACTGTGAGGCCATGCTCGGGTTAGAGACTTTCTGATCAGAGAGCTGATGCTGGGGGAGAGGAAGGAAACAGAGCATTAAAGAGCCAGAGGAGGTCAGAGCCATTCTGAGGTGGAGTTCTGAGGCCCCGCCAGCACAGGGACCCTGTGACTCCCTTGTCGCATTCCTCAGCACTTACAAAATCTACGATCAGAGATTCATAGTCTAAAATTCTCCTTTTAAGATACAAATATCTTTCCAGCTTAAGACACTGGAGAAAGAATAATTTAAACCCTAAAGCCAGCTGCAGAGAGGAAATAGTAAGATTAGATCAGAAATGAATGAAACAGAAGACAGAAAAATGGCAGAAAATGCGTGAATCCAGAGTTGGCTATTAGAAAACATCAACACAAATGACCAAATTTGGTTAGATTGAGCAAGAAAAAAAATAGAGAAGATTTGCATAGCTGGGAATGAAAGAGGGGACATTACCAGATTTTTATAAGTAAAGAAGCCTGCAGTGATGCCACAAAGTTAGATAACAAACAAAATGGACATATTCTTAGGAAGATACGCACTATCAAAACTGACTCAAAGTAGAAAACCTGA
>PVHP010037717.1:0-17228 GCA_004024765.1 Zapus hudsonius
TTTAAATACATCATTGGGTTCCATTTGCTAATACTTGAGTTTTGAAGGGAGGCTCCTATGTTTAGTCTCTTGTCTTCTGTTGGCCTGAGATTTTCTTTTGCTGTAATGTGTTATCTGGTTTAGGTCAGGCTGGGAAGAACTGGCATGCTGACAATATTGATATTCTAGCTATAACTGAGGACTGCCTTTTTATTTACCTAGTTGTACTGGCTTAGAGAGTGAGTTTTGAAATACTGCCTCTGCTTCTATATTCTGGGACAAGCTATCAAGAGCTGATGTCATTTGCTGCTTAACTGTTTAGTGAAATCCATTAGTGAAGCCATCTGGCAGGGCCTGGGGTTTTCTATCTTGGAAGATTATTGTTTATCCATCTTCTTTAATAGATACAGGCATATTCTTATTATCCCTATTTTACCAATATGAGTTTCAGTAGAGCATATATGTAAAAATATTAGGTCATTTTTTTTCTAAAATTTTAAGTCTGTGACCAAGAGTTCTTCCAGATTTTTCTCTACGGTCCTGTTGTGTCCCTGGTAATAGTACTGATTGATGGCTCTCCCTGTATTTCTGAAATTAGTAATTAATACCTTCTCTCTCTTCCCTTGTGCTTATCCTACCTGAAGGATTTTCTTGATTTTCTTATTCGTATCAAAGGACCAACTTTAATTTCATTGATTTCTCTATCGCTTTATTTCCAGTCTCATTTTTTTTTTGTTTCTTGTCTTCTGCCCACTTAGGTTTCAATGGCCTTTCTTTTTCTACTTCTGTAGGGTGGGAGCTCAGGTTGATACTTTTATATCCTTACTATTTTTTGTCTTTCTGAAATGTGATACATTCCCTTCTCAAGACTGCTTTTACTTTATCCAATGGATGTCCGTTCTTTGGATTTTAGTGTTACTCAGTTCCAACTATTTTCAATTAAGAAAAGATTTAAGATCTCTTTTCTGACTAATGTGTTATTTACAAGTATGTCATAACCAAAAGTGGGGTACATCTTGATAAATGTTACATAAAAAGTTAAGAATGTTTCTTTGTTTTTATTAGTTAGGATGTCATGTAAATATCAATTTGATCCAAATTGGATCCAGATAACTGGTTTTACTGTCCTGGTCATGAAGACCTCACTGATTGTCCTCTCGGATCTCTTAATTACTGACATGGATGTAATGAAGTCTTGACCAATAATATTGATTTTTGCATCTGCCATTAATTTTAGAATATTCTCAACTGTTAATACTTCAATTATAATTTTCTTTCTCTTTTCTTTCCCCTTTGTTATTCCCACTATGCATATGTTAGATTTTTGATACTTGTCCTGTATATTTCTTGAATGTTCTATTCCATTTTTCCATTTTATTTTACTTTTGAACTTCACCTTGGGAGATTTCTACTAGCATATCTTCAAGCTTATTGATTATTTCCATGGCTCCTTCTGCTCAGCTGGTAATCCCATGAAGGGCATTGCTTATTTCTGTTTAGATGCTTTGATCTCTAGTACCTCCTTTTGGTTCTTAATTAGAGTTTCCATAGCCTTGCTTACATTTTTCTTCACTTTTTCAGTTAAGGCCCTAAGAATGTTAGTGATGGTTATTTTAAGTTTTCAGTCTGTTGATTTCAAAGCTTTGGGCCACATCGTTGTTAGGTCTGTTGCTTCCTTTATACCTCAGCCTGCATTTTTCTTGCCTCTTAGAATGTTTTGTAGTATTTAGCGGGAAGCCAGATATAAGGCACTGGGTAAGGGGTACTGAGATGAGGTAGTCTTTAGTGACAGTTTATGTTAATATGGCTAAGAAAGAGACTTGGTTTCTTTGGGTCCCTTTTTTGGTAAAAGCGTGGCCATGACAGTTGTTTTACTTGCAGTCTTTTGATATATGGATGTGCTGGCAAATACAGAGATGGCAAATGTTCTCAAGTTCTCTGGCCAGATCTCAGTGAGCGAGCCCTCACCCTGGGGCTGTGGACCTCAGAGGTATAGTCAACCCCCTTTTCACGTGGGGCTTGCTGCAGCTGGGTCTTTCCCTTCCCTGTCTAGATTAGGTTCTTTCTACTAAAGCAGTTTTCCTTTGGGACAGGAGAGTCCACAAGGCTCTGGACAATTTTTTTCTTTTTAAAAACAGTGACATTTCTTCATTTCCAAATGGCTGTTGCCCTGCACCCCCACCGGAGGAATGAGAGACTATTTCTTTGATCTGGACCCTGTGTTACAGTTACCTTCCAGTTACTGGGACAAAACACTTTACCAGAAGTGTTTACCAGTGGTGGAGGGGGAGACTTTATTTAGGCTTACAGTTTTGAGGGGAGGTTTCATCCTGGCAGGAAAGCATGGCAGAACAGGTAGCAGGGTGTCACATCTTGTCAGAGAAGCAGGAAGGAAGCAGCCAGAGCTAGCTAGCTGTCAACACCCTGTGGGCTGAAGTAATAAACCTCAAGATCTGCCCCCATGACACACTTCCTCTAGCAAGTCTCCACCTCCCAAAGGTACCAGCTGAGGGCCAAGTATTCAAAACACATAAGTCCATGGGGGGGATTTTGCATTCTTTTTTTTTTTTTTGAGTTAGGGTCGCTCTCTAGCCTAGGCTGACCTGGAATTCACTCTGTAGTCTCGGGATGGCCTTGAACTCACAGTGACCCTCTTAGCAGGGATTAAAGGCATGTGCCACCATGCTTGGCAGCATTTTACATTCAAACCACTATAACCTGGGAGCCTGGTAGAGCTTCTAGAAATAAAATATTTGCAACTGGTGTGCCCCAGAAGACTGTTCCTTTTCGGGGAGCTAGGGGTCAAGCAAGTCCACTTGCACGACAACAACTTATATGTCTCCTTAAGAGGTGGTTCCTGGCTCTTTGGTTTCTGCTTTTGGCAAGCTATGGTGCTCAGTGTCTACCACTTGTTCCAGATTTGGAGGCGGTGGTCACCTTGGGACTTCAGCTCTCTAAGGGCTCTAAGAATTGTTGGTCTTTAGTTTGTTGGACATTTTTTCTTCTTTTGGGGACAGAAATGTTGACCTGCAAGCTCTCCCAGGTCAGAGTAAGGAAGCTGGAAGTCACTGAGTATTGTTTCATGTTTATTTTCCATTATGCATATTACTTGGTGAGGTGTCTATTTAGGTCTTTTACCTGTCTTTAACATTTGGTTGGTTATTTTCTTACAAGTGAGTTTAAAAGTTCTTTATTGTGGGATACAATGCCTTTACTAGAAAGTACATTGCAGATGCGTTCGCCCAGGCTGTGCTTAATTCTTTCAACAGTGTCTTTCACCAAATAGAAGGTTTCAATAGTAATAAAGCACAATTTATCTTTTTTTTTTCTGCCATGGGTCTTGATTTTTGCACTGTATTTACAATATTTAGAATCTCTTTACCAATCCAAGGTCTCATGATAAATATTTTTTAATTAGGCTTTATTAGAATTTTTAAAATCAATTTTGTGGGTTTTTTGTCCCCCCCATTAAATATTAATTTACTGAACTTTAAATGCTCCGTAGAGGTATACATTAGCACACTATAATTAACTGAAGCATTTTCCACAGTTGGGAATTATGAAATTTCCATTTTCAAATTATAAAAGCAATACTTGTGATAAAGTGGATACAACATAGTCATTCGTGTCTCCACTTAATTCCATAGCTAAAGGATTAATAAATCAAAATGTATGGATATAATTAAGGCTCTTATTCAAATTATTACATTGTTAGAAAATTTGCACCTTCACTGAAATCTGAGTCAATTATGCTTAAAAACACCTGACAGCTACTAAGAAGACATTTATCTTGTTAAGAGGTGAAACTAACCGATAATGATAGAGGTTACCATAGTGGTTGCTGTCATGGAAACTGACATGGGGAGCCAGAAACAGTCTACCTTTTGATTTATTAATCTCTTAATTATGCAATTGAATGGAGGCATGAATGATGACATCATATCAGCTTCTTAAGTAGTATTGTTTATAACTGGATTTTGACCAGAGTGGTGGTGAAATAGTTATGTCCACATATCAAGTTCATAATAAAACTGTACACTTAAAATATCCTCACTTAACTGTATGTAAATTATATTTCGGTAAAAAGAAAACATCAAGAAAAGGCACAGTATCATATTGTATAGATGGTATTTTTGAAGTCATGTGTTTGCTACTGTATTTTTTGTGATCAATATATTTAGAAGATACCTTTAAATATAGAATTCATAATTTTTAAAATGATTACCAACACTGTAAATTTTTTGTGTGTTTTCTTTTTCTTTTCCTTTTTTTTTTTGAAACAGTGTCTCACTCTAGCAACTGACCTGGAATTCACTCTGTAGCCCATAGCCCAGGTTGGCCTTGAATTCTTCTACCTCAGGCTCCCAAGTGATTGGAATAAAGGTGTGACCCACCGTGCCTGGATTAAAATGCTATAAAATTTTAACAAGAAAGAATTTGCAGCATGTAGCACACAGGAAGGTCACCAGACTTTCTTTTTTTTAAAAAATATTTTATTTATTTGTTTTCAAGCAGAGAAATACAGAGAGAGAGAGAGAGAGAGAGAGAGAGAGAGAGAGGAGAGAGAGAGAGAGCGCACACCAGGGCCACCACCTTGTGTGTCTGGCTTATATGGGTCCTGGGGAATTGAACCAGGGGCCTTAGGCACTGGAGGCAAGTGCCTTAACCATTGAGCAATCTCTCCAGCCCTACCAGCCAGACTTTCTTTAGCCAGTGAGGACCTTGAGGTGCTGCAGCGATGTGTCTAGGGTTGGTTCCCTGCCAAGGTGCATCCTGTACCTCTGGTTCTGATTCTATAGGAGTGCATTGATGTACAGGTTGTTATATGAATTTCACTCAGATATCAAATCCATTAATTTCTCCTCAGCTGACTTCATATGGAAAGTGCACCCTAAGCAGACAACAGAAATAGCTGTGGAAATCATAGCTACCAGGAAATGGAAGGGAAGAATGAAAACGAAAAGGAAATTACGCAACTTGAGACTAGTCATAATGCAGTCACTTACTAGTGAATAACATGCCCAGCGTGACCATGGGACTTAGACATAAAGTATGGAATTTGGACAAGCTCACTGAAGAAAACTCTTTTTCAATTATGGGTCAGAGTTATAGATTGTTGGTGGATGCTCAGGCAGTTTGGTTGAAAGGTCTTACACCTTATGTGATTGAATATGATGCTGTGATCGACAGTCATGACTGTGTCCCCACAGCGAGAGGGGACAATATCACCTGTCAGCACAATCGTTAGTCCTGGATTCCACAGCATCAGGGCTCCAATCTCTCTTGATCCATCTAGAATTGTATGCAAAGGACCACATCAGACACTGAGGACTGGTGGACCAGTGCTTGTTGTCAACCCTGAGAGAGCATGGTGGTTCCTAGTCTGGATTTGGATGCTGGGAAAACTAGTGTCAGAGAGGGCATGTGTTACTTAATCTTTTTATATTCAAATTTCTCAGCTACAAATAGCTTCAATTTTCTCGTGTGAAAATGGCACGTGTTGGACACCAAAAACTTGTTTTGGTGTGTGAATAATCTATCTGTAACCAATAGGTGAGGTGAATATGGTGCCCAGAGATAGACATAAGTAGGGGCTGGAGATGGAGCAGCTGTTAAGGCGCTTACCTGAAGAGCCTGTCAACCTGGGTTCAATTCCCGGGTAGCCACATAAAGTCAGATGTATGAGTGGCGAATACATCCAGAGTTCATGGCTGGAGGCCCTGGTGTGTCCATTCTCTCTCTGCAAATAAATAAACATATTTGTAAAAATAGACATAAGTATATTGGAAGGGTCAAGTAGAGGGAATGCTTGTGTTGTAGACTCACAAAGAAAACATGTCTCCTTGAAACAGAAGAAGTGAGGTCTTGGGATTTTGCCCTGGACCAACAGGTAGAATATTCTAGGGCCTCAGAGGGAATGAGAGCTGATCTCAGTTATGTCAAGAGACAACAGCTCTATAGGAAATTGGACATTTCTGATGGCAAGTCACTTTAATTATGCAACTTCCTCCTATCATTTTATTTTTAAACTGAATTCAAAGAATCTCAATGCAAAAAGTTGAAATGAAACTTCAGGTCATGCAAATTGGGCATCTGTTCTGTCCAGAGGCCTGGCTCTGTTGTTTAAGGATGTGGCTGTTCTGCCTTCTTGTCTTTCTTTTCTTCCCAATGATTTCCCAATGAAAAATTTCTTTTTTCCTCATAATAAACAATTTTCTGAATTGGATTTAACAACTTCTTATGTCTCAGTGGTTAACAAAAAGAACACTGAGGTTCGAGGCAACTCTCTGGGCATAGAGGGCAGGAAACAGGTGCCCTATAGAAATGGATCTGGACTCTTACTTGGTTCTCTTGGGAATGAAGATTTCTGCTTCTACTTTATAGCTGTGCCCCAAGTGTCCTCAATGGAGATACTATTACAGAATGAGTTGGAAAGGGCATTATTTATAGTTTGCATTTGCTCAGACCTTTCCCTTCAAAACGAGAGGAAGAATTACACAGCTGAATGACTGAACCAATGTGAGCAAGTGGTTACACCAGGACAGATGCCATCGAGCAATTCCAATTAGAGAGCAGGAACCAGGTAGGACTCTAAAGAGCTGCCCAGGAAGCTCACAGTCTATCCTGTGCATGCCCCAGTGTTTGGACCTGCCTGGAATATTAGCATGACCTGGGCAATCACTGGTAACCCAGAAGGCTGCTTAGCCTCTCCAGCACACAGTCTTCAGAGATGATGCCTTGAATTTTCTGTTTCTGAAGACGAGGAAGCCAAAAATAGTTTGGGAGCACTTGATCTAGTTCAAATGTCTCACTTACTTGTAGCCTGAAGCACAGAATGGTAAAATAATTTCTTGAAAGTCACTTTGGCAATTTAGTTAAAAAAAAAAAACAAGCTACGAGTCAGAGATGGATCACCATTCAATGATCAGTTATGCATCCATTATCTCAGTTTCCTCCCTGGTATTTCTTATCTTATTTTTCATGGGATTTTTCTTTTACTTTTTATTGATAGCTTCCATATTTACAGACAATAAACCATTCTGATTCCCTCCCCACCTCACCTTCCCTCATATATTTTCCTCCTCTCAATTAGTCTCTGTTTTGTTTCTGTGTCGTCATCTTTTCCTCCCATTATGTGTAGGTATTATCAGGCACTGTGAGGTCATGAATGTCAAGAAGACCATTTTGTGTCTGGAAGTTTGCATTGTAAGCACTCCTACCCTTCCTTTGGCACTTACAATCTTTCCACTACCTCTTCAGAAATAAAACCTGAACCTCAGGAACTGTGATAGAGATGACCCAGTGCTGGACACTCCACTGTCATTTCTTTTCAGCACTGTGGTGTCTTTTGAGTTATCTCAGTGGTCACCACCATCTGAAAAGAGAAGCTTCTCTAGACAAGAGTGAGAATAGCATTATTGTATGGGTATGCTCATTTAAAAATGCTTATAAGGCAGTTTGATGAGCCTAATATATGTACTTAGCCAGACAATAGCAAACATTACTCCCCTAGGGCCTATGACCTCCCCTGCCATAGGCTTTTGACTAGGTTTTCAGTACCAGGTGTGTATTTCTTCCCAAGGAGCAGGTCTTCAGTCCAATTAGAGATTCATAATCAACCTGCCATTATTGCCCCAGTTGGCCCATTTGGCCTGGCTGGCCAGTCATAAAGCTTGCAAGGTCCACTGCTGTTCATCACTGTTCATGACTTCTCTCTCCCACAGGGCTTCAGGCAGTCCTAGCTTTTACCAGCTTTCTGTCAGTTGGTTAACAGGAAGGTTTCCAGCTCAGTTCCAGCTTGATTTTTCAGTGATCTGCAGCCCACGCATATGTGGTCTTCAGCAACGGGGTCTTATCATCTCATTCTGGTGGACAACCAAGAGCATTGGCAATGGCCTGCAGTGTTCTGGGGGCCTCAGGAACCTCCCTGGCCAACAACTTGCGGGGAGATATCCCATCCCTGTCACTGAAATTTTTCTAGTAAATCTATGGTTACTGGGTGTGCCATTTTCCAAAGAAGTGGGTTTCCATATGGCTTATTCTAAACCTCTTAAATTTTGGTTAACCCTTCTCCTACCCCTCCTTTACTCGATCCCTTCCCCTAACCTCACTTAAGCCATTGCACCCCTAGTAATATGTTCATTTATTTACATATATACAGTACCCTCCCCTTAAGTCTCCCCTCTTCTCCCTCCCTAATACCCCTGTCTAGCTTACTGGTCTCTACTACTGACTTTTACTCCAACTCACATACAAGTCTAAACATTTGTAGCTGGGATCCACATATGGGAGAGAACATGTGGCATTTGGCTTTCTGGGCCTGGGTTACCTCACTTAGTTTAATCCTTTCCAGATCCATCCATTTCCCTGCCAATTTCATTTTTCTTTATTGCTGAATAGAACTCCATTGTATAAATGAATCACATCTTTATTATCCATTTATCAGTTGAGGGACATCTAGCCTTGTTCCATTTTTTTAATCTGTTGTAAATAGAGCCACAATAAACATGGAAGAGCAAGTATCTCTAAGGTAGTGAGTAGAGTCCTTAGGATATATGCCAAGGATTGGTGTATCTGGGTCATATGGTAAATCTATTTTCAGCTGTCTCAGGAACCTCCACACTGCTTTCCACAATGGCTGAACCAGTTTACGTTCCCACCAGCAGTGTAGAAGGGTGAAGGGTTCCTAGTTTTCCACATCCTCACCAGCATTTATTGTCATTTGTTTTCTTATTTTATTTTTTAATTTTTTATTGTCCATAATGAGTTACATTATTTAGTGGGCAAACAATGAGTTGTTATCCCCAATTCTCATTTGTTTTCTTGATGGTATCCATTCTGACAAGAATGCAGTAGAATCTCAGAGTAGTTTTAATTTGCATTTCCCTGATTGCTAAGGAGGTAGAACATGGTTTTAGATGTGTATAGCCATTTGTATTTCTTCTTTTGAGAACTCTATTCAGTTCCAAAGCCCATTTTTTTGATGGAGTTGTTTGACTTCTTATTATTTAGGTTTTTTTTTTTGCGTTCTTTGTAGATCCTGGATCTACAAAGAGAAATCCTATGTGAGATGTATACCTGGAAAAGATTTTCTCCCATTGGGTAGGTTGCCTCTTTGCTCTATTCACAGTGTCTTTTGCTGTACAAAAGCTTTTTAATTTCAAGAGGTCCCATTTGTTCTTAGTGGTTTCACCTCCTGAGCAACTGGGGTTATGTTCAGAAAGTCCTTGCCTAGGCCAATATATTAAAGTATTTCCCCTACTTTTTCCTCTAGCAGTTTCAGAGTGTCAGGTCTGTATTAAGGTTTTTGATCCATTTGGACTTGGTTCTTGTGCACGGAGAGAGATAAGGATCTACTTTCATCTTTCCTTTTGCTTGGGTGCCTTGTGTTAGCAATAAAAAGCTACCTGCAACAGCTTGGTAGAGTGGATTCCAGGTACTGTGCCACCCTGCTCTGTCCTTGATGGCAACTGTAGTGATGTGGTCTGATAGACATGATTCATGAACCAGGGGTAAAACAGGATTTGTTGAAGTGCCTCCTTTCCTAAATGCACACATTATCTTGTTAGCGATGGAACAGAAAGATTTGATGTGCTCTGCACGTCTTACAGCAGAGCCTCGGCTTCTGGCTGTCCTCACCAGGCTTTCCCAGTGCTTCCTCCTTAAATGCTGTGTCAGGAGCCTGTGGTTTGAAAGACACTGATTGGGCTCATCAGTGACTACAGTGGCCGCTGTGGCATGAGAAAGAGACCTGGACATTCTTGTCCTAATTCTCAAAAACCTCTGCCCGGAGTGGCAGATGTCATGGAGCAGTTAGCTTCTTGTTGCTTAGACATAGAATCTGAGCAGAAGCAGCTTATAGGTGGAAAGGATTTATTTCAGGCTCACAGTTTCCCGGGGAAGCTTTGTCACTGCACAGGAAAGTAACTGGCTCACAACAGCACCCATCAGCAGCAGAGAGAGGACAGCAAGTGTGAAATGCCTCTGATCACACAGTAGGCTGGACTCCTCGACCACAGGTTTGCCCAGCAACACACTTCCTGCAGCAAGGCTCCACCTCCCAAAGACTCTACCAGCAGGGCACTAAGTAGAAAGCTCAATCAAAAATACCTGAGGCTATGGGGGGCACACACACTGAAATCACCCCATGTCATTTCTGCTGGCTTGCCAAACTGAGCCACTTGATTCTTGTCTGTCTCAGGATGGTATGGAAATACAGTCTTGCCATATGCTTTGAATAAAGATTGAAAATATTAGTAACTCTTCCACTATGTTCCATGTTAGCCATGCCAACTTAATAATGGCTAAGCATTGTTCAAAAGTGATGACAACATGTCACATTCCTGGACTGAATAATTCCTAACAGTTCACATTCAAAGAGCTTATTCTCATTGAATTGTCTTGTTTTCATTCTAGGCGGAGCGATGCGGCTAAACGGATTCATAGGATTCAGTGCTCTCCGCTAAGCAAACAGAGCAAAACATTTTATTATTTTTGTCAAAACAGAAGCCAAACCTGTAATCTTATCATTGACTTTTATCTAAGTGCCAGACTATAGTACTAATAATTATCATTCCAAACTACCTGTGTCTACCCAGGTAGTGGGAAATTATGATAAAGCCCTCAATGGGTAGAGATACTAACTGATACTTGGGCTGATATTTTATTTCATTATTTCTTGAGATCACCAATGTTTAAGAACTGGAGATGCTGAGTCCTTGCCTAACATCTAGGAGGCCCTGGATTCAATTTCCAGCACCACAAAAAACAGGGCACAGTGGCACACACCTGTGATCTCAGCCCTCAAGAGGATCAAGAGTTCAAGGACATCCCCAGATATGTGTCCAGTTTGAGATCAACCTAGGCTACATGAGATCCTGTCTCAATATACAAACGTACAAACAAACAATAAAACAAACAAATCAACTTTTGAAGTGTTTCTGACGTTGTCTAGGTTATCATCTACTAAGCATGAAAGTGAGCCATTTGTTGCTAAATTTCCACGTCATTCTGTTTATGTCACTATTTGTTCTTGAGACCAAGTAAAGTCATCTATTTGATGTGAGAATATGTATTTGTTAGGATTTGAGGGTGAAATATCCCCCATAAGTTCGTATATTTGTATACTTGGTGTCTAGCTGATGTTGCTCGGTTGAAGGTTATGGAACCTTTGGGACATGGACCCTCACTGGTGGGTGGCAGTAGGTCACTGGGGGCAGACCTTGAACTTTACACCTGCTTCTGGTTCTGATCTGCAACTCTCTGCTTCCTGGTCCATCTTCTCTGAGAAGAGCTCTCTCTCTCAAATCCTTGTTGCCATGGCTCTGTTTTGTCTTCCCTGTCATGAGAGACTCTATTCTCTGAAGCCATGAGCCAAAATAAATCTCCCTCCTAAGTTGTTTTTCTCATCTATTTTGTCACAGTGGTAAGAAAAATAACTAATGAAATATGATACCCCATAACATTCTGAACCAAACATTATGTCAAAAATAGCTATCCATTTTTATTCTATATTGTTAAAGATAAGAAAGTATCTTGGTAAGTGGACTCTTCAGGTCAGAGTAGTAAATGTTAGTGGGATTTACATTACATCAACTACTGATGATATGTAATCCATCTTTCTGAAGGCACCTGCACACACTGGTGTGTAGAATAGCTTGGTGGCTTATCCATATGGACCTGAAGGACCCATGGCAGAGTCCTCCCCACATGGGGGACCATTGACAAGAAATTGTTATTGCAATCAACACTTCCCAAGTAGCTCAATTTTAGCACTGTGGTTTAAAAAATATTTATTTAAGGAGAGGGAGGGAGAGAGAGAGAGAGAGAGAGAGAGGAGAGAGAGAGAGAGAATAGGCATGCTAGGGCATAGGGCCTCTGCAAACAAACTCCAGATGCATGTGCCACTTTGTGCATCTGGCTTTACATGGGTACTGGGGAATCAAACACCAGGGTGTTGGGCTTTCCAGACAAGTGCCATAAACAATCTCTCTAGCCCAAGCACTGTGGCTTTTAATTTGATTACTTATCTTATCCCAGTCTCTGAGATTGCTGGAACCAGGCATGGCCAGAGGAAAGAAAGTGCTCTTTGGCTGAACTGTGGTTGGCTGTGACACAGGAATACTGTGTATATTACAGGAACACTCAGGCATTTGCCCTCCAAAGTGACAAGCTTTCTATTTACTTTATCAGTGGAGGGTGTGACACTTCTATCACTTAGGATTTGCCATGTTTCTTTTTTTTTGCATGTGTGTGCATGCTCACATGTTTGTTGGTACATGTGTGCACATGCATGTGGAGGTCAGAGGTTGATGCTGGTGTTTTCCTCAGCCTTTCTCTAGCTGTATTTGCTGAGGCAGGGTCTCTCATTTGAACCCAGAGCTTACTGATGGGGTTAGTCTAGCTAGTGAACTTGTCCCAGGGATCTGATCTCTGCCTCCCGGCACTGGGATTATAGAAGCATTTACATGGACGGTGGAGATCTGAATTCCAGTCTTTGCACTTTTGCAGAAAGGGCTTCCCGCACGGAGCCACCTTCCCACGTCTGATTCCCTTTATTTCTCATAATCCTTCTGAAATGTTTCTGAGGCTTTGACTTCAAAGGAGACATTGCAAAGACATAGATTCTAAGTGGCCTCATGTTCTCACAATAGACACAAAGGATGTACAGAAATGCCTAAAGGATTAAGCTATCTGCAGTTAGCACGAGTGACCCATCCTGGTCTGATTTAGCACCACAGGCCCAGGATGTTGGGCAAAACCTCCATCATGGACAAACGAGGTCACTAGGTATTTTAAACACTGTGACCTACACCATGTTTGTGTGTTCTCTTCTCTCTCCATCTCACTCAGGATGTGTCCTCTACACTCATGTGACCTATTTACAGCTTTATTTGTTGCTGTTTTTTTGAGGTAGGGTCTCACTCTAGCCCAGGCTGACCTGGAATTCACTATATAGTCTCAGTGTGACCTCAAACTCATGGCAATCCTCTTACCTCTGCCTCCCAGATGCTGGGATTAAAGGTGTGCGCCATCACTCCTGGCTCTTATTTACAGCTTTTTATTTAACATTGATCATGCCTTCCAAGGTTACCTAGAGGAACAGAACTGATAGAATGGATGTGTATTATAAAGGGGATTAATTAGATTAGCTTGCAGGATATGGGCTGGGCAGCCCTACAGTGGCTGTCTGCAGACTGGAGTCTGAGAACCAGGTAGCTGCCCAGTCCCTGAGGCTGGATGCTTCAAGCAGTCCTGATCTGGTGCTGAAGGCCTGGAGGATTCCTGGAGCCACTGCTCTTTAGCAGTGCTGGACGGCTGACAAAGCTGGCTCAATATCAGTGAGGAAGGCAGCGTAGTATGAGCAGCAAGGCCAGAGGACTGTGTTCTGCACATTCATCATAAAGAATCTACCACTCCCGGAGAAGGTCTTTCTGCCCCCATCCATCCTTCCTGGGATGTCCTTGCAGAAAGAGCAGTGTCTCTTACTTGATTCCTAATCGGATCAATTGACGATCAAATTTAACTCTCACAGGCACTCTTCAACTCACTAAGTATTCTTGTTAATTACCAGGGCCTTTATTCTTTTATTTTTTTAGGTTCTCATGCAAAATAATGGTTCTCATCGTGGCAGCTTCAAACACATGTGCCATTATACCTTATCCTCATTTACTCCTCTCCCCCACAGTCCTTCCATAGGTCCCCTCCCCCCTGCAGCCTCCAGCTGGTTCTCTTCCTTCCCCCACTTTGTGCTTCCTTCTGCTTTCTTGGAACATGTCTTCCATTGACCTCTACATTTTCCATTTGCCTTCAGATCTCTTCCTTTCATCATCCCTTTCTAGCTTCATGACCTACACACACCACACACACATACACACCACACACATACAAACACACACATACACACGCACACACAAACACACACATCACACACACACATACAAGCACACACATACACACATTCCACACACACACACACACCCACACTGCACACATACATGCACACACACCACACGCATACACACACATACAAACACACACATACACACATACCACACACATACAAACACACACATACACACATACCACACACACACACATACACACCACACACATACAAGCATACACATCACACACACATACAAACACGCACATACACACATACCACACACACATACACATACAAACACACACATACACACACTGCACACATACACACATATACAAATACACACATACACACATACCACACACACACACATACACACCACACACACACATACACACACGCACATTTTTTTATTTAGAGCCGGGTACAGTTCTGCACACCTTTAATCACAACACTCAGGAGGCAGAGGTAGAGGATTACTGTGCATTCGAGGCAAGCCTGGAACTATAGAGTAAGTTCTAGGTCAGCCTGGGCTAGAGTGAAACCCTATCTCAAAAAAACAACAAAAAATTAATTTAGGTTCTGCTTATAAAAGCAAATATCCCAGCTCGCTTTAATTTTTTTTATTTATTTGCAAGGAGAGAGAGAGAGAGAGAGAGAGAGAGAGAGAGAGAGAGAGAGAGAGAGAGAGAGAGAAAACGGGTACATCAGGACCTCCAGTGCTGCAAACAGACTCCAGATGCATGTGCTATTTTGTGCATCTGGCTTTACATGAGTACTGAGGAATGGAACTTGGGCCATTGGGCTTTGCAGGCAAGTGCCTTAACTGCTGAGCCATCATCTCTCCAGCCCTCCAGATCTCTTTTTATTTTGTATTTTGAGACAGGGTCTCATTAAGTTGCCAAGGCTAGATTTCAACTCGCTCTGTAGCCCAGGCTGGCCTTGAACTTCCAATTCTCTGCCCCCAGTGTCCTGAGTAACTGGGTCAGGCCTGGCTGAAGTCATTCGGTAGTCTTCAATTGCTTGAGTTTTAAAAGTTTTACACTGGTTCTTTTATATACAAACACACTGTAATTATAACATTTTACTATATTTGACATATATTTGTTTTCACTTGAAAAATAATTTTAGTTAGCATTATGATAAAAAACATTTTAAAATCTTTCACTCATGTGTTTATTTCTGTAGATGTGGAATTCATGGATCATAATACTGAGGAAAAATTTCCTCAGATCAACATGTATTATTTGTGGTAAGTAGAATATGGAAGGCTCCAAATGTCCACTCCTAAATTCTTAGACCCCTTGAATCTGTTGCCTTCTAAGGCAAAAGGAGCTTAGAGATACAATTGGGTCTCCTGGGATGGGAGCGGATCCTGGGTTGTGCAGCTGGACCTCATCATTCAATGAGTCATTGAAATCCCAGAATCCACTCTGCTCCACCAGAGAAGAGGTGGGTGCAGTTCTCACAGCCCGAGAGACTTGACCGGCTAGGGCTAGTTTAAGTATGGAGGCAGGCGGCTGAGAAAGGCTCTTGTCTGACAGCCATCAAGATCATGTGGCTACTTCTGCCTGGAACCCCAGGCCCATGGGGGATCAGAGACCTGGGAGGTGTCAAGGTTCTCAAACAAACAGCAAGCTCTGGGGTCTGCAGGTGGAAGGGCAGTGGAGGTCAGGACCCCTGACTTGCCTTTCCAATCTCTGTAGGTGACAACTCCCCCACACCCAGGCCAGCCCATGGGTGCATACATGTGCACACAAACATGCACGCCACATCCTCCTATACGAGCCAAAGAAAAACAATAAAAGAAAATAAAGTGTATCTCTTGGTCCAATAACTCAAAGAAACTGTATTCTGCTGACACCTCCATTATCAGGGAAAATGACCTTCCCCTTGACTTCTAAAAAGAAACACGGTTCTGCCTATGCTTCCATGATGCCCACCTGGCATGACCCCCATCCAACTCTGACCTTCAAAATTGTAGAATGGATTTATGTAGCATAAGCCACTCATCGGGTGGTATAGGTCGGGCACCCCTAATCTAAAATCTGACATGATCGAGAACTCCAAATTTCTAATGCAATATGAAAACATTTTGAACTTTGAAGCACTTTAGACTTTGGGTTTTCAGATTAGAGATTCTCAGGAATATCTTGGCAAATATTCAAATTTCTAAAACTGAAATTTGAAACACTTTCTGGTGCCAAGCAATTGAGATAAGGGATACAGACACACAGATAGCATTGACTTAATTTCATCTATGTTTATTGTAGAGAAGTACTATCTCAGTTTAAAACTAGATAGAAACCTTTGCAGCATAGGCTTGTTTGACTTTTTTACTTACCAGTTGGTATTTCCCATGCATCTTTTTTATTTTGTGATTATCTGATAGTCTTTTTAGCTTAGGAGTTCTATTGTTTTTCTTATTTATTTGTAGAGAATGTAGAACTTCTATCTCTTATTTATTCTGTTTTTTAATTGTGCCACTTTTTAACAATATAGAAGTGACAAAATGGGAAATATCCTTGACCTCCAGATTTCTCCTGAAAAGACAGAACTTAACTGTTGGGCATTCTCCTGCTAATTGCATCATGTAGCATGGAGTCACAGAGTCAGGTTTGGTTTAGGTGTCCAGTCTGCATAAACCCCCAATCCATGTATGGACAGCCAGGAGGTTTCTTAGCATCTGGAGAAAGTAGAAAAGGTCAGTTAGAAGACAGCGTGGAGAGTGAATTAAAATGCAGGGGTTAATGTCAGGAATCTAGGCTTCATCTTGGCTCACCTGTTAACTAACTATATGGTCTAACTGAAGCCCATTAGGTCTACCTGCTCAATTACATCATGGGGATACAGACCATCACGAGTGACTAGGTGTGTGCAAGGAAATCTGCAAAAGTTTTGTTGCAAAGAGGGAGATGTCCTGGGGCTGAGGAAAGGGCTCAGCAGTTAAAAGTACTTGTTTGCAAAGTCTGCCAGCTTGGGTTCAATTCATCAGCACCCACATAAAGGTAGATGGACCTTCATGTATAGCAGCAGGAAACCTAGTACACATGCATGTGCATTCACACATACAAATGTTTAAAAAGAGGGTGATGTGGACTATAAGAAATGTGATGTGATTCTTATGTGTGTGTGTGTGTGTGTGAGAGAGAGAGAGAGAGAGAGAGAGAGAGAGAGAGAGAGAGAGAGAGAGAGAGAGATGCATGACCATGTACATGTTTGTATGTGTGGGCACACAAGCATGTGGCACCCAGAGGTTGACATCAGATGTCTTCCTCAATTGCTCTCCACTTTATTTATTCAGACAGAGTCTCTTGCTAGTCTGGTGAGCCAGCATGCCCTGGGGATCCACCGATTTCTC